>CM046337.1:6248767-6557905 GCA_025403435.1 Artocarpus heterophyllus
CTGTAAGTAATATATCAGAAGAGATTTGACGGGGTAAGGGGCGTGGTCGTGTGGTGTGGGGAAAGAGATCTGCAGAGAGAGAGAGAGAGAGAGAGAGAGAGGAAAAAATGAAAAGGAAAAAGAAAAAGAAAAAGAGTTTGATGAGTTTCATGGGGTAATGTGTTTTGATGGAATGAAACATTTGATCTTTTTGTTGACAGTACATAGTAAAAGCGTCTTTTAATTTTGTGCATTTCTTTTTGGGACCTGGTGAAAAATGATGATCACGATGACGAATATGATGTTTTATTTTGTTGTACGGTTCTCCAACTGCACCAACAATCAAAGATTAACTTTCATGAAAACTAGAGAGGAAAAAAAAAAAAAGAAGAAAAGGCAAATTAGAAAAAATAATAAACGTTACATTAATTAATAGTTAAGCATCCTCCGAGAACAAGAATCTTATGTCAAAACAAACTAACAATGCAATGGTTTCTGTATTTTATTAGTTATCTTTCTTTTCTAATATATAGATATACATTCATATTATTCCAAACATTTTTGGCAATGATTTTGAGCAAACTAAAGCGAATACTGCCGACGTCTAATGGAGAGCAAATGAGCAAAATCCTACCTATAGTTTATCATATAAGTACTCTCTATTTTATATAAAATAGAGGGTACATACCTTTTTTCCTATATTGGTCTTTTGGAGGTGATTTGAAGTTGAACAAATGTATGCTTGGTGAGATATTTTTTTTTAAAAATACTTAAAATCTTTTACAGGAACGAAGTCAAGACTTTAAAATTTAGCTACTTGTTTATTAATAGGCTATGATGCTGGAAAATTTTGGAGCTTTGTGGAGTGTCAAGATTTAGAAAAGAGAAAAAAAGATTTTACTATTGATCATGATCTCAGTCTTTGAATTGATTAAATAAAATATCAGCTTGAGCCCTAGAGGCCCATGAAGTGTGTTTGAAGCGCATATTTCTATGTCTGAATGATGATGATGGTGATCAACAATATTGGACAAATAATTACCCAATTTAATTTATATATAATCAAACAGCCAAGGCCGCGCATGGCGTTGTGAAAATATATATTATTAGTGGCAGTAATTTATTATCATTCAAGTTTGAACGTATAATAAGTAGGTTATGAAAAGAAACAACTGCTAATTAATTATTTAATTTGTTCTTTAAGTGACTCTTCTTTTTCACTCCTAGTGAAAACAACAGATTTTTAGAAGATTTACTATATATATATATATATAACACAAATTGAAAGATATGTATGTAGAGGAACTTTTTTTTTTTTTTTTGAGAGAATATATGTGCAACAATACAAGAAGTTTGAACTAAAGAAGATTAAACATCTGAAATTTAAGTTTATAGGGTTTAACATGCCTGTCACTAATTATGGAATATTAAAGAAATCCCATCTTTGGGTTATAATAAAAGCCATATATATATATATATATGTGTGTGTGTGTGTGTGTGTGTGTGTGTGTGACGCGCGCGAAATCTTAATGCCATGCTAGAAGCAAGTTGTAATGTCGAAAAAGTTTACAAATCGTTTCTAATTAGAAAAGTTGCTGATGACCACGAGCTAGAAAAGAAAGAAAGAAATATCTGAACATTGTTAATCGTGAACTACAGTATAGGGTAAATTAATTCCTTGTACTTCCAAGCAAAAAATAAAAATAAATTCCTTGTACTGAATTCCGAATAAGGCAAATTTTTTCAACTACCGTACATGATAGGCAATAAGAAAACACCTTGAGAGTTTTTTTTTTTTTTTGTAACTATAACTTATTTATCTTTGAAAAGAAAATATTAATTTTGTCTCACCCCCTATCTAGTTATCAGAGCATGGTTTAATGTCTATCGTCGCCTTCTTTAAATTAATGTGTTGTTTGGTTTCCTTTTTGAATGGAAAAACTTTTCACTTTGAACTTATTTTATTACAGTACTTAATCACGTAATTTAAATTATTTAAGTGTTTTTAGTTCAAATTAGCTGTTTAAATTAGTGATTTAAGGGCTTTTTATTCTCTATAACTTGTCGTGTTTACTATAATCATTATATATACAAGCCATTAAGTGTAACGTCATGCATATGTATGATTCAAAAAACAAATTTTTTTTTTTACTTGTATCATTTTCCAAGGTGCATATTTGAGCGGGAAAAGTATAAATAAGGAGGAATTCACAAACAAGTACAGATTAAGTTGAATAAAAGAAAAGTCCGGGATTGAGAATTGTGAGTGATAATCATCATGAAGTAAAAGGAGATAGAAGAATTAAGGGGTGTCAAAAGAAGGGTGTCATTGTGTCGTGGCTCAAACAGAAGCGAGGAATGGCCAAATATTTTATTGAAATGACAGGGAATCCCCGTCGGGAACGACTCCCAGTTGCCTCCAAATTTTCATGATTCACACCCAACATCTCTGCCACCCCTATGCCTCTCTCTCATCTCCAAGCTCTTCAACACTTGATGCCTTGGGAAAAAGAGATGAAAAATCCATTTGTGTGTTAAAATCTTACTAGTTATTGAACCAAAAAAAATCTATAATAGGGTGTTTAGCATATTAGTAATTAATTTAAACTAAAAACAACGAAAAACTCATATATATTATAATAGTATAAAACAAAAAGTAGTTATAACGTGACATTTTTAATTGCTTTAAAGTTTAAACTAATTTTTTTTAATTTAAACTAATTTTTTAAACATCTTATCGATTTAATAGATAGCGTATTTATTAAAATAAAACCTATCATTTTCTACCGTAAGTGATGGGATTTTAATCCCGTGAAAAGTGCTTAAAGAAATATATTTAGCAACATCCAATAAAATTAAGGGAATATGATTATATCTACGAGTACTGATTTCTTATCTTAAGGCGGAGAGAGAGAGTAAATTTAGTTGAGGTGCCAGCTATGTAATATTATCCACTTAATTAATTTTTTTTGTCATGAGTGGGGTTTTATATTGAAAACGCTGGAAAGCTGTTGTAGGAATGTCTTTTCTATAGAAGTAAGGTCAAAAGCTGTGTGGAACTTATTGTCAGTATGACAGAAGACATATTTTAAGTCAAGTTTTCTGATTTTTTTTTTTTTTTGTATTATAACTGTTTCGAGCTGTTGTCAACACACAAGAAAAAGACGGGTTAACTTGTAGATCGATTCTCCGCCTTTCGATTATTTATTATTATTATTTTTTTGTTATTTAAAATGAACATTGAAGATCCTTGGTAGTTTTTATCAACTTGGGGAGAAAAACCAAATGTTCAAATTTGTTCGCTCTGACCATTGTCTGTGACCCATTAATCAGCTCCTTCACATTACATAATTAACAATTAGCTCAAACGTTAGTCTTAAGATTTAATGTTTGAATATTAGCAGTCTTTAGACATGACTTATTATATTGGATTAGGTTGTTTCTTCTTCAACTTTATTTCCATGGTTGCATTTGTCTACTTGAAAAAATATAAATATATATATATATGTACCATCATATCATGTGTAGTTTATAGTTCCAACCATATTTTTAAACGTATTTTCTTTCATATGTTACAACATTTTCATCTTAAATTTTTAATTTAAATCGCATTACCAAACGGCCTATAAAAAGTATTTGACAAACTCAATTTCAACTTAAATAGTATAAAAATCTCATATGTTACAATATAAAATAAAAATATGATACAATAAAAACCCTAACATATTATAATACTTTTAATTTTAACTTATTTCTTAACCTTTCTTTTTACTACGCTTTGGTTAAAGCAAGGTTGATGTTTTTTTTTTTTTTTTTTTTTTTTTGGGAAAACGCAAGAACTTGCTTGCCACATGAGTGACACTTGAGACCTACAATTAAAGTCGAATATTTACAGTTTCCAGTTTCAAGGCATGTTTAACATTATGGGCTGTCCAGCTACAAGCCTAGGACAGATTAGGCTAGGAAATTGATGGTTGATAGATAAAGTCGTATATCTATATAAAATGAATCCTCAAGAGACACCAAGGGCAGGCCTACATTTCCCAAGCGAGTGTTTCTTTGTTCTCTAGCTTCCTTAAACCAGTTAGGAAAAACCATAAGAAGATCAGATGTGAATCATCATATAGAAGCTAGCCCACCAAAGGTTTCTATTAAAGAAACCATGCACAGTCCAAGTGAAGAAAAGTAGGCAAAAGATTTTCTGTGAATATAAAATCAAAAGGGGTTACTTGCTCAAGCTCACATAACAGTCAACTCAATAGCCCAAAAGGCTAGAAGTAGTGGTACTAGTAGTAAAGCATTGAAGTAAAAAGTGTCAAACACAATCCAAAGGCCTCAGATGAGTGTCTGCTGCGAATCACCAACAGATGAAGCATGATTTATATTTGTTTTTTGTGAGTTCCATATCCTATTCCCTGCACTAAATACAAAAAGTACCTCAGTACCAAACCAAGGAAAAGCATTGAACTTGAATTTAAAAGCTCAAACATATAGATGGCTTCATATCAAGCATTAATCGCCTCATACCCAATTAATAGAGTGGAGGATTGGTTGAAACTAATTGGTTTAAAAAAATTTAATATAAAATTTTCACGTGTTATAATTTAAAGTAAAATTGAGTCAGTGTAAAGCTCTTACATGTTATAGTGTTTTAAACCAATTGTTTCAATCCAATGCTCCTATACACCCTATAAGATGTCCAAGAACATAAGGCATTCTCATATGACTAATTCACCACCGACCTGAAAACTTCTAACGGCCCGTTTAGTATTGCTTTTACTTTTGCTTTTAGACATTAAAAAGAGAGAGAGATGTGGCTTTTAGTTTTTGATTAAATGTTTAAGACTATATTTTTTAAAAGAGCTAAATGAAATTACAATAATATTTATCGTAAGAAGTGATAAACATGGTATAATAAAGTTTTTCAACCTTAACTAAATTCTAGTTCAAGTTTCAAAGTCATTAAGAGCTTTTATTTATTTTTGGGTTCAAGCCACATGATGTGGAAGCTTTTTGGATGACAACTAAAGCTCTTCTGAAAAGCAAACACCTTCAGAAGTAGCTCCTCGATTTAGAAAGTCAAAAGACAAACTTGCTAAGCAATTACGATAAGAATTACTAAGCAAGAAAGAATAACAAACGAACACTTACCAGAAGATCTGGTGGAGTGACATTAAGCAGCACCAGCAGTGATTTGGCCAATAGTTTTAAGATCAAAAATCTCAATCCAATAGCCATCAGGATCCTTAATAAATGCTATCCCTTTCATTTTCCCTGCAATTAGAAACATGTAAATATGCAATTAACCCAAAGAAAGAGACCCATCATGCATCTTCAATTCAAATTGTGGAAAGGAGATTCCTCTTGGATTTTGGTCTTACAGGCATGGGTTACGTGAATTAGATTACTGAAATTGATCTAACGATGTCCGTTATTATTATTTTTTTCTTTAGTAGCAGGCATAGCCTAACAGTAAAACCACATCTGACTCCACCTATAGGCGAAAAGTGTGATTCCACACGATGTTGTTTTTTGGTCATAGGGGATTAAACAAAAAAAAAAAGAAAAAAAAAACAATTGATGAAATGACGGGAGAGTTGGGGGGCTCAACCTAGCTCTTGTTTGAAAGCAGTTATCGCGATCCATTAAGAAAAAAGGGGGTCAAAACACATTTTTAGTCTCGGAATTATAGGTTTGATTGTATTTTGGTCCCTGATAATGTTCACGATATTGCAAATTGTTTCAAATTAGTCTTTCAGCCATCTAACTGTTAATATTTTAACAAAAAGATGCACCAATTTATTTATTTATTTAACAATCGTGCCTTAATATGTAAATTACGAGTCCATGATCCTCATATGCCTTTTTTCTTTAAAATTTTAAGAAATGGATGCACATAACTCATTTAGGACAATTTAATAGATAGGGAACTCAACTGCAATGATTTAAAAGTCAGGAATCAAAACGGCATTTGGCCAATAGTTCAAGGACTAGAAATGATATTAACCAAAAAAAAAAAAAACGATAGTCAAAGGAGATAAGCGTCACACGACCATGAGAATGACGGCAAAGGGAAACCTGACCAACAATAAACGAAAATGATCTTACAAACAAAAAGGACATAAAAAACAACGAAAAAAAATGACGACAAAAGCAATTAATAAAAAACGATACTAAGCTGAAAAACTACAACAAAGGAAACAAACAACACAAACATAAACACGACAACCAACCGATATGAAAACAACACGAAATAGAATAGACGACAACAAGAAAACAAGGGAATCGGGGAAACAAATTTGACAAAGATAAAACAAAGATGTAAACGACATAACTATACATAAACGACAATATGCAAAGTAAACGACATCAATGGAAACGACACCTGAAAACTAAACGTCAACAACGCGCAAAACAACAGCAAATGAGAAAAACAACACAAGTGAAAAATAAAAAACAATAGAAAAGAAAAACAACATCTAAATAAATAAACGACAGTTATGAAAAAAAAAAAAAAGCAACAAACTGAGAGCGAAAAAACAATACCTAATAATAATAAACGACATAAATAAAAAACGACGCGATAATTACAAACAACAAAGTGGAAAAACATAGAAACGACAATCATGCGTGACAATCTTACGAAAAGTGTCAAGGCATGTCAATTGAAACCCAACTTCATCGCCAAATCAAATAGACTAACTATAATGACCATATAAATATTACTTTCCTCTTTCATTACAACAAAATCATGTCAAGAGCTATATGATATGATTTATCCTGACATGCCACAGAGAAAAAAATCTACTAAAGCATTGGAAACAAGCACCATCGATGATGTTCGCGGATGAGCTTATGAAGCTTAATCAATCACACAATCTGCAAAAGATGTCTTACCAACGTCAGGCTTTTTTGCAAATTCCACCCCAAGCCGTTCAAATCTCTCACATGCCTTGTATGTGTCATCAACGGTGATGCCAATATGCCCTGAATGCAAAATACCAGTATACCACACAGCATTAAGATCAAATCATATTTAATTTAAAGGGCACAAAAAGTAGGTCTACATCTCGGTTAGTCGACCTCTGTGACATGTCATGCAAACAGGAAGCTTGTAACATACTGCTAAAAGACACTCAAAATACTGGGAAATAAATAGAACTAAACAATTTCAATAAAGCAGCAGAATCTGAGTCGCATGATTCCGGAGCATTGTATCATAAAAATGTTTCAAATGATTTTGAGGCATCAATGTACCTATAATATTGACTCACTATCCTTAACCAAAAAGGGGCATTCTCTCTGCCCTCTTGCTTATCCAGAAAAGAAACATAGCCTACTTAAAACGTCTAGGAAAATTTTTTCCGAGTATTTAGCAAGTCTAGGCCTAAAAGACATCATTAAATCAGAGGTCCTGATTTCATCAAATATACGGGTAAACAACGTGTGCTATGGATATGTTTGTGCTTCTATTGCTTTATGTACGTGGTAGGAAAAATAAAAATACACATAATTGGGGTATTTCACTTGTGAATATACTTACCAAAGCCACGGGGATCGGAATTCCCATTGTGGTATCCTTTGAATTCTGGATCACTTTCAGTACCCCAATTACTGCCAAAAGCATTAGATTGTGGCACATTGTCCCGGAGACTCAAAATATTAAAAGAATAAGAGAGAAAATTTTGAAGATTAGAAGTCTTACTGTGTTAACTCAATAGTAGCCTTCTGACCAAAGGTCCAAACTGTTCTATCAACACCATTAGTTGAAGCTGATCCAGGGTCCTGCGTAAGATAAAATTTAACTCTCGTAAATCTAAGGATTCTAAAGAAAAAGGACCTTTTAGGAATGTAAAAATGAAAGTCAAAAAACATTACATTAATACAGCAAACGTTATATTGCAGACAGGGCAAAATAGAAAACTCCACATTCGGTTGCAAACCTAGTATGGGTGGGCGACCAAACCTAACCGCTTATTTTAAGTAAACCATAAACCAAACCCATTATAGGTCGGTATGGAGATTTTCAAACCAAACCAAACTATTTAAGTAATCAAATCCAAATCCAAATCAAATCAAATCGATTGTAATTGGTTTGGTTTGGTTTGGTTTTCTAATCAGTTTGAACTAATATTTATAATTTCTTTTCTTAGCGATAATTAGAACCAATATTTTAGTATGATAAACAATTCTCTATTTCCCAATAATAAATATCAATAATGCAAGAACGAAGTATCCAATTCATAATATGAATAAATAATCCACAGCCCAAACTTAAACAAAACTGAAACATTTAAATCCATAAGACATAAAATACTAAATTTATAATATGAATTCATTAGTTATGGTTATGGTTTAAGAATCTTATGATTATTTATTTATTTTTAAAATAATTATTAAATTTTGGAGCACATTTATTTTTTTAAAAATATATAATAAGATAATTAATTATCTTTTTACAAATACATAAAATATATAATTTTTGAGATACAATAAATAAAAATTGGTTTGATTTGGTTTCTTAAGGCTAAAACCACAAACCAAACCAATTTAGTTGTTTTTCAAAATTTTAAACCAAACCAAACCAAACTGATTTTTAATTGGTTTGGTTTGGTTCGGTCAGTTTGAGTGATTTGATTGGTTTAGTGGCTATCCCTAAAACCCAGTATTGACCAGTTTAGATTACTTGGACACTGAAAAAGGTTTTAGTTCAGTAAAAAAACTGAGGTCACAGATTTTTACCTCATAGCCCAGAAAGTATAGACTAAACTTCATTTCTGGAAAATCCAGCCTCTTCAGTAACCTGAAAATGTCCAAAAATCATCGCCATCTCACCAACAGATAGAAGAAAAAAGAAAAAAAAAAAAAAGAGCATGAAAGAACAGGATTTGTCCAACTGTGCTTTTCTTTTTGCAGGTCCAGTGTTCTTCCATAAACTGACTTCTCCTAAGTTTAACAATTACAGCCTAGTGAAATCACATCAATTACTAAAAAATGAAGAGGTTGAATACTTTAATTAAAATACGTTAATCCATTGAATTTACAAATATTCATACCAAATGAAAGCAAAAGGTGACTCAAAATGTCTCGTTTTGCCTAAGCCTTAAAAAATCAGAGCTCTTCTTGTGCATCAACAAATTCCTCACCCATAATAAAGCAAATGACAACTCAACATAAAGTCCAACACAAACCTAATCAATCAATCAATTTATCCTAATACCAATTAATAGCATTCGAATTGCCAGACCATTTGAGATGGAAAATAGATAGAACAGTAAAAAAACTTACGACATGCCCAGTACACGAGAGTAGAAGTCAAGACTGACTTTTGGATCCTTAATTCGAAACATCTGAAAAGGGGAAATTTTTTCCAGAATAAATTAAATACAAAGCGAAGCATTATAAATAATCTGTACACAAAACAAACTATGTCATGAAAAACAAGAAAAAAAAAATCCCAAATCGGCTTACAGTTTGTTGCATGAAGTAACCCTTAGTAGCTTCATCTGGAGTAGCGTGAAGTCCTGGGTTATTGGCCGGCGATTCTTTGGGTTCGGAGGCCATTGAGAAAACTCGGAATCGATTCAAAACCTGAAAACAAAGGGAAAACACGAAAACCCAGATGAAAAAACCGTCGAGATCGAGAATGAACTGAATTGGGAATTGGAAGAATGATACGTAACTGGGTAGAGACCTTTGGGTTTGATTTTGCGGCGAAGAATGGGATCGAAGGAAACGAAGAAGAAAATGATAACGATTTTGAGGCAAAGCGGACAAGGGAGAGGCGTGAGAAGGTGGTGGTGATTGAAGATGAAGCCATGGAAATCGAAAAGCAGAAAATGAAGAGAAAAAAGTGATTAATGAGTGTTAAAAGTGTTTTACCTCGTCAGTGATGATTATCGAAAGAAGCTAAGGCAATGGATGAGCTTTTTCCAGGTGAAAAACTCTGTTTTTGTGAGATTTTTGCCCTTTGTATATAACTGCAATTTTGGGATAATGCTACTCTCACGCGCTCTTTGGCTATTTAGGTTTTTACTCTCTGTGGCACCCCTCTCCCTCCCCCCCTTTTTTTTTCTTCTTTACGACACAAATATTGCTCCGTTTTTCCTTTCAAAAAAAAAATTGGTCCATTGGTTTTTCAAACGGCAGTTGGCTAAGATATATGTTACAAAATGAAATTAAGGACCCTTCAAAAAAAACGACATTAAGGACGTATGTTTTTCTTCATACATAGCCATGGTCCCATGAAGTTTCAAAGTCAATTTTTATAATAATAATGGTTCTTACCTCAATTAGGTTGTGTTTCTAGCTTATTTTTTCATATCAAGAATTAAACGTGTAATATGGCCTAGTAAAAAAGCATACAAACACTAGCATACACGATTTTAGTTAGTTTTTCTTGGCTTTCTTTTGTTGCTAAGAGCTTACTCTTTCACCATTTATTAACCAAATGTTCAATTGATTAGGTTGAACATTACAAACATCCGTACTAACTACTAATAGGGTGTTTGGTATGGTTGTGAAAACCATTGGTTATAACTGTTTTTACTGTAGCATGTGAGAGCTTTGAACTGTAGCAACTTTTTTTTTGCTGTAGTATGTGAGAGCTTTATACTGTTCATAACTGAGTTAGTAGTGTAAACCACTCTTAGCCAAACATACGGTAAGTCTCATTCTTAAAAGTCTAAGAATTAAAATAATAATAATAATAATAACTCAAACTTGATCTTCATCCTCTACGGCACTCTTGAACTTTGATGGCACTTGGTATAAGATAAAATTCAAATTGATTGAAGACTTAATAGGATTTCTCCAGTCGTCCTTCAACATTTTATACCAAAGATTGTTGTTGCTATTCAATGCAAGAAGTCGGGAAATTGAAGTGAAAATCTCTTGTCCACACAGGAAAGAGATCAAGGCTATGGACTCTTCCAGCCCCACAAGAGGGTCCTTTATTCTCCTTTCAACACTATTGAAATTTATATGTTATTTTTTCTCCCATAAATTATTTTGGAGTTTTAGATTCTAGTTTGCCGAAATAGTTTTCTTTGCTGCACGAGTTGTTACTTGGTGCTTTAATATTTTCGAAGTCAACAACACATAATGTATCATTTTAGGCTTGGAATGTTTTGCCCAACTAAAATGGTCCACTATTGGTTGTGCACACATCTTGATCATATTTGAAAATTTGTTCTACAGATGTACTTTATGCATGTCAATAATTTGTGCTAGGTATAAATAAACGTAAGCAACTGCATAAATGTACTTTCCTGCGTTTCCAAAAAAAAAAAAGGGCAAAGGAAAAAAAATTAAAAAAACGAAACCCAAAGGCATTAAATAAGTTACAATTTGCTTTGTGCTCTCAAAATTTACCAATTTGGCATAATTGTCCTATGATTGAATCTTGTAGGCAACTATGATCATAAGAAATTAATAAACCAAGAAACCAGTCAATTTTAGAACTAATTCTATAATAAAATGTCACTTTTAGTCCTATATGCTTGTACATGCTAAACACAATTAACAAACTCTGTTTCTCCAAGAAAATAAAATAGTTTTTATTGAACTGTACTAAGATGTTGATAATTTTAATAATTGCGAAATTAAAATGTTGTTGGACCAAAATTTATCTAAACAATGTGCTGGTGTAACAGAAGCTATATTGACAAGGGATCTCGAGTTACATTTTAAGAATTAAATCTAAGATCTCACCAAAACAAGAATAGAAAATGATTATATAAACGAAAATAGCCAATGCGTGCATATGATGCAAATACTAGATTAGTTGTCCATTTTTTAGAGGACTTTGTGAGAAATTAAAAGGACAGTTTGAAGTTGAAAAATAGTTTTGAGTTATCATTTTGAGACTCAATTTCGAGTAGAATCTGGGTCATAGTGGAGTATTGTCTTTATTTTTGAGAAAATTAGAATGGTATATTTATTTGCTTAAAATGATGCATTAGTAAAATAGGAAATTTGACACACAAAATGTATCCATGAAGTTAGGAACTTAAAGTGAAAATCTCTTGTCCCACGTGGGAAAGAGACTAAGACCATAATCTCCTCTTATCGTTATAAAAGGACCCCCATTTTATTTTCAGGACACACTTAAATTCTTAAACCTTCCTCTCTCTTTTCTAATTTTTACTATCAAAGTGAGGAGGCGAATCTATCTTAATATCATGTGATACGCGGGTCTCAATACTTAAACATTTTAGGATATTATATTGAGTTCTATGGGAATTACAGTAAGTTCTATGGGAAATATTGCCACTAGAATCTTCTATATCTTCTATATTTTGTTCTTTCTTTTTTGTTTTTCAAGAAATTTATGTCTAGGTTATCTTGATCAAAACTCTTAGGAATCAACGTTGAAAAAAAAAACTATCATTATTCTCTACCTTTAGAAACTCGTCATAGAAGATGCTCTAGATCGAGACACTCTATCCTCTTAAAAGATGCTTCTAGATTTATACGCTTCCTCTTAAAAGTGGGAATTGATAATATAAAAAGAAAAAACCTACCGTTGTTCTTTAGCTCTAGAAACTCGTCATTAAAATTGATCTAGATTGAGACTCGCTACTACAGATGGCTTCGCAGAGGCTTAACTGCTCAGAACTAATGTTTTTCTGTAATTATCCATCAAATAATTGGTAATCTGAAACATTAGAAGAACGTTCAGGGTTTTGTGACAATGAGTGAATAAAAAATTGTATATGTAATTTGAAAAAAACTTCTGTTGGGAATTTTATACCTACTCTAAAACGATGAGAAGGAAGTACTTGATAGATTGGTCGGAGGCAATTTGTTTGTTCGGATTCGGAGCTCAGTTTTTGCAAGGAAGTTTGTAGGAAGTTTGCATTTGAACAACATATAGGTACTACAAAGGCGTGGGTGTGTTTTTGACTTTTAATCGTTCTTTTGTTTTCAAAAAATTAAGTTGGAAAGATTTTAAATTATTTTTTTTGCTCAGAAAAAATAATTGCTCAAAAGCAAATTAGCGGTTGGGATTGCAAAATGTTTATACATACTTTTCCAAAATTTTCCATCATTTGCAACTAGTTTTCAAGAAAACTGAGATTTTGCTAAAGTCCCTTGCAAAGAAAATAATCTAATGCCTTGATTAATTTCAAGAATTTCCTTTTACCTTATTCATCCACAATATTATATTTTGAATACGGATAATCCCACCTAAAGCCAATAAATTATGAAAATAGGGTACATATGTCAGTAATGATTTATGAAAATAATCCTTGTTTTCTTAATTAGGTTTTCTAGAAGTATTGGTTAGTTTTTCCAACATGTCTTTTCTCTTTGGTTCTTGATATAATTTGGATTGTCGGGAATAATGTTCCTCGTTATTTACAATATCCTTTCATATATTCTCAACTCATTTCTCACAAATATATTTTGTTTTCTCTCTTCTGTTTTATTTACAGGAGAATGGAGAATGAGGGAAATGTCAAAATTTTTGAGACTTTTTAAAGTAAATATTAGGTTTTAAAAATATTTACAGTAAATGATAGATTTACAATGTAAACAACTTATTTACTATGTAAATAAAAAATATTTACATTATAAACAAAAAGGTAAATATATTATTTACACCATAAATAATCTATTTATCTTGTAAATAAGAATTATTTACACTATAAACAAAAGAGTAAATAAATTATTTAAATTATAAATTTGATTTACTATAAATATTTTTAAAACTTGATATTTACTGTAATTAGTTTTTAAAAAGTGACATTTCATACGATTTTTATTTTATTTTTATAGGGATTTATTTCTATTTATCACTGAGGCCATCGATATAAAAATTTAACTTTTTTGTTATTCAAGTAAATTCCATTAATTATGGTTATACATATACATACATATATATATATACACACACACACACATTAAAAAGGACAATGGTTAAGATTATCTAGAAAAAAGAAATTTTCGAAGAGTACCAAAAATTTGTTCAGCTTATATTTTCCTTGTGTACAATTTAGATTTTTCTTAGCTCATAGTTTAGCCGAGGGGCTACAATTTATGCTTCAAACTTGTATTTGGTAAGTCTGTCAAAATGTTAATTTTAATTTGTTTGAAAAAAAGAAGCTCTAAAAACTATTAGAACTGACGATGGGCCAAACAATTGTTTTTGGTTGGAACTGAAAAAAAATAGCTAGAACCGTGATTGTCAACAGGGCTTAATTATCAATTATTTTAACAATGGTAATTACTACTTTATTCCCACTATATTATAGATTCAATTTTGTGCCTTGTTTTGTTCATTAACTTGTCTTTTTCTTAAATTAAGGCTTTCATAAAAATGCCTTATATTTCCAGATTCTAGATAAATCAATTCGTATCTCATATTAAGCTTGCCAAAATTAATGAGTCTGCAATATACTCTAAATATATATTTTCCTTCTGATAATTTTCTTTGTTTGGTTGGAACAAAATTCGATTCAAATGAAATGAACCATTAATTATACACGGATAAAGTGATCAAAATGTCTCAGATATATGATGCATGGTATGCAGTCAACCATGGTTTAGGTATGAATAAATATGACGGAATATTTTATTCCATGTTGCAATTAATACATTTTGAGTATGAAAACTTAAAAACATTTCACAATATTATATAGTCTTGGAAGTCAACTCGTGCATATGTCATTCATGACACACAATTTCAATTATTATATAATGTATATTACGGATTTGAAGTGAAAATTCAAGATAATCAAATCAAAAGTTTAATATAAATAGGCTATATATATATATATTGAGGAAAAATAGGCTATATACTGGAGTGCTCCTCTTCGGAAGAGTGTAAAACAGTGGTCTCATTTTGCTAGTCTTGAAAGTACCGTTTGTGATATTTTTCTTTCAAATTATCAGTCATCATGGATTGGACTAAAGTAGTAAAGAATTGGACAGAGAAGGAGATCAAAATTATCAATCATTTAGATCGTTCAAAAGATGATGTTGTTCCTGCAAATACAGATAAGGATTACAGCTTTTCAATAGGTAAAAGCGGCAAAGGTATTGAGGTGGAATATTTTTATGAAGATGAGAAAAGGGCAGTCATGATTGTGGATGAAGATTGGCTTTTGAAGTTCAGTTTTGCTGTCGTTGAACGTCAATGCAAGTCGTTTACTCCGTATGGAGAGTTAAAAGTGTTGAAGCATTATGCAGAGGTGAACATAATATGTCATCCGTCCGATGGTAATGTATATGTAGAAGATGTTTCCAAACCAAATGAGTGGGAAATCTTGAATAAGGAAACTGGTTTCGGTCTTGATATTCCGGAGAAAAGATACAGAGACAAATTGAGGTTTTATAAGGTTGATATTACTGGGAGTTCGTAAAATGACAATTAATATTGCTTCGTGTTGATATTGTTGCTATGAAATATGCATGAAATTAGGGAAATAAAAGATGAGATATTGTGTGTACTGATGTTCAATGCAATGAATATGAGAAATAAAAGTTAATGTATGTGTTTTGTGTTTGATCTTTAATGCAATGAAAGAGGAATAAAAGTTGTGTTTGTGTTTGTGTTTGTTATTTTGTGTGTGTATGGTTTTCTAAGCTTTGACGCTCTTTTATTTTATTTTTTGTTTTTCTTTTCCCTTCTATATTTTACGTTGATTATGCAGTTTCTTCTGTAATTTTTGCTTGATATTTTATTATTAGATTTTGTCTTTACCTGGCTATACAGTTTCTTCTGCAATTCGGGTTGGATTTGTCGTTGTTTGATGTTTGACATTTTACTGTTTAGGGGATAACTGTTACTTTTCGCATTTTGTGTATAAAAAAAAAAAATTAAACCCACAAAATGCTTCCCGGTTAATCCAAAGGAGGAAGTTGCCTCTTTTCAAAATTAAAAAAGAAAAAAAAAACCAGAAGTTGCCTTTGGGTAGCTTTTGCTTTTTTGGCTGTCGATTGTGGTAAAAATTCTTGAAGATTGCTTTTCACATTTTTTACTAAACAGAATTTTGGTCTACAATTTTTTCATGCACAAATGATTTTGGCTCCTGAAAGGCAATTTCAAACTTGGCCATTTTAAGGGTGTTTGAAAAAGTAAGTTCTAACTAAAACTTTTAGTTGATACAGTATAAAATGCTCATGTGTTACAATAATACAACATAAAGCTCTTACGTATACGTTACAATTTTTAGTTCAAAAGTTTTAATTTAACTATAATTTCCAAACACTCTATAAATTTGAGGTGCAACTGTGAGAAAAACATAATAGAGGCATACAACCAAAATATTATTTAGTATACTCAATATTTTAATCCTTCAAAAAAGTAGGGATTTTGATCACTTTATGGGCAAATAATGTTACAATACATGGGCTTTCGGATGTTCTATGAAGAGTTGCCTTTAATTTTAGGAGAACTATTGAAGATCAGGTGGTTTATCTCTTTTCCCACTGTTATTAGAATGAGCTTCTACAGTGCTGGCCTCCTTGCAAGTGAAATTGGCAGTAGTCTAAATGTTTTTTTTAGAAGTCTTTCTTTGATTTTTCCATGAATCTTTTGTTTAGTTTTCTTAAATGTCGTTCATTAGTCCTTTAAGTCTTTGTTTAATTTTTTCATTAATCTTTATTTAATTGTCTCAGTCTTTGATTGTTGTTTTTGACCAGAAGTCTTTGTTTACGTTTTTAAGTAGCATTTGTTTATTAGGAGTCTAATTTGTTTATTGATTAGGTTTTCTAGAAGTATTGGTTGGTTGTTCCAAAAGGTTATTTGTTTAGCTTTGTTTTTTTTTTTTTTTTATTATTTGTTACTTGGATTGGAGTGAAGGGAAATATTCCTCATTGTTTTCAATATCATTCCATATCTTCTTAATTAATTTCTCTGTCTATCTTGTATTAGGAAAGAATCAATGTCAACAGTTCTTGAGTTGTACATGTCTTTATTTTAGCTGTAAATATTCTATTAATTATATTTCTCTATTAGGAAGCTTGAAACAGATTATTACAATGAGTCGTTTGATATAAATCTAATGGTTGTAATGAAGTAATAGCTGCAAAAATAATTAATGTTAATTAATAAAGTTAAATTTTTATTATGTTACATTATCAATCACCACAAGAAAAACTACATTTAACGACATATTATTTACGACATGTAGTTTTTAAATGTCGTTGAAACGTACATACAACGACATCTCCAACAAATATGTCATTAACGACATTTGAAACAATAATTAACGACATTTATATAGATGTCGTATTAAAGGTCTCCTTTTCACGACAATAGTTTAGTGTCGTTAAATTATTTAACGACAAGTAGGAGATGTCGTCAAAACCTTGGAGATTTCACGACACCCCTTATAGACGACATTGGTCAAGATGTCGTCTATAAGGGGTGTCGTGGAATCTCCAAAGCTTTGACGACATCTTCAACTTGTCGTTAAAAAATTTAACGACACTAAACTATTGTTGTTAAATGGAGACCTTTAATACGACATCTATATAAATGTCGTTAATTATTGTTTCAAATTTTATTAACGACATGTTTGTAGGAGATGTCGTTGTATGTACTTTTCAACGACATTCAAAAATTATATGTCGTAAATAATATGTCGTTAAATGTAGTTTTTCTTGTAGTGAATTATTGTTAAAATATATCATTTTTGAATACATAACTATAACCATTAAAAACAAGTTTATATATATAATATTATTTACTCATCAATGAAAAGCTAGTGAAGCCATTTCCAAATTATTTCTTTCTCTTCGACACTTTTATGGTATCTAAGCAATAAGCTCTCAAGAGTATCAACTGATTCCAGAAAAAAAAGACAAAACAAATGGCTTATGTCCTAAAGACCCCTCCCTTCTCGTCTACTTCCTTTCAACCATCAATTATCAGTCCATTTGAAAACACGATATCTGTTTTCTCCATCAACTCCACCAACCAATGATCAATTAAACTCTCTCTTCTATTTTATTTACTTCTTTTTATTCAACCAGAAGCCGTCAATTTATAAATATATCTTTTTTTTTTTGTTATTCTAGGAAATTCCTATAATTTGACTATGATTATATATTGATCAAAAAAGGGGGCTATTCGGTGTCAAGATTATCCACCAAAAAGAAATTTTAGAAGTGCTTCTCCTTTTTCTTTTTAAAAAAATTATTAGCTTATATTTCATTATGCTGTGAAGTTTAATTTTAAAAATGGTAATCAGTTTAGCCCATGATACGAGGGAATTAATCAATTTTGCACCTTACTTTGTTTTTCCCTTGTTCTTGCACTCATTAACTTGTCTTTTTTCTTGAATTAAGGCTTTGATAATTTAGTTATATTTCCATAATCGAAACAAATCAAATTCTCAACTCACAATCTTGGAAAACGAGTCTGCAATACTTTATACATGTTTTCCTTCAGACAATTTTCTTTGTTTTAGTGGAACAAAATTCGATCCAAATGAAATGCACTATTAATACACGGATAAATTTCCACTAAAAAAAAAAAATACACGGATAAAGTTATCAGAACGCCTCAGATTATGCATGGTATGAAGCACAACATGTATGATTAATTAAATATTAATTGGAATAAAAATATTCCGAGTTGTAATTAATTTTGAATTTGAAAAATTGAAACCATTTCACATTACATCTTGGAAGTACTCGTGTATGCCATTCATGACGCACTTTTTAACTATTATACTAATTACGGATTTGAAGAGAAATTTCAAGATATTCAAATCAAAAGTTCTATAAACAGATACTGGAATACTCCTCTTTAGAAGAGTGTCAGTGATATTTTTCTACAAATTTATATAATCGTCATGGTTTGGACTGTTGCAGTGTCAAATTGGTCTCAGGTAAAGAGAGTGAAAGTTATTAAACATGGAGCAGATTCAGAAGATGTTGTTGTCGTTCCTCCTCCTTCAAAAGTGTCTTACAACCGTCAAAGCGGTGCAACTGGCAAAGGTGTTGAAGTGGAATACTTTTATAGAGATGAAAAAGGGCAGTCATGATTGCGGATGAAGATTGGCGTCTAAAGTTTAGTTTTGCTGTCGTTGATGGCAAAAACTAGTCCTTTACTCCATATGGAGAGTTAGTTGTGTTGAAGCATTATGCGGGGTGCGAGACATTGTGTTATTCCGATGGTAACGTGTATCTCGAAGATGTTTCGAAACCTAATGCTTGGGAAATCTTAATAAACAAACTGGTTTCGGTCTTTCTCTTCCGTACAACGAGACGAAAGATTTTAGGCTTTATAAAGTGGATATTAATGGGAGTTTGTATGGCAATATTAGTATTGTTCATCATGACCAAAAGAGTGAGGCTCGTGATAATGTTGTTGGTACGAATGATATTGATCAAGTTTCAAAATGATTGCTTACCAAATAGTTTTGAAGAAAAGAACTAGTCCTATATATATAGAAGAAAGGACTAAATGTGATGAAAGTTGAATGAAAGTTGTGATGTGTGTAGATGTTCAATGTAATGAGTATGACGGGGAAAAAATTTATATTGTGTTTTGATCTTTAATGCAATGAAAGATAAATAAAAGTTGTGTTTGTGTTTGTGTTTGTCATTTTGCGAGTGTATGCGTAATCACAACTTTGTCCTGATGAGCATTAAAAAAAAAAAAGAACAAACAAATAAACCCGTATATCTTTTAATATTCAATCATCTCACACTCATCGTCTTTTAGTCTTAATAAGTTTTCTTAGAAAGTCTTAATTGATTAGGCTTTTAGTCTTTGTTTAGGTTTCTTAAAGTCTTTGTTTTTTTTTAGATTTTCCATTAATTTTTGTTTAAATTTCGTAGAAGCGTTTAAATAGTGTCTTAAAACAAGTTTTTGTTTAGGTTTTTAAGAAGTCTTGCTTAGTTTTTCCTCAAGATTTTGTTTAAAAAATCAATTTTGTACCTTGCTTTGGTTTTCACCACAAAAAACTAGACTTTAGTCATAAAAATTTTTAGCAAAACTTTTAGTTACAACATTTGTTGTGACTAATGTACAAATAGTCAGAAACTTTAGTTCAATTTTTGTTGTCGTTAAAACTTTTAGCCATAGGGTATTTAGTCACGAAATGTTTCATGACTAAAAAACCTGTTACTAAAAGTTTGTCACAACAAAAATTGAACTAAAGGTTGTGACTAAATGTACATTAGTCACAACAAATATTATGACAAAAAATTTTACTAAAAATTGTTGTGACTAAAATCTAGCTTTTTGTAGTTTTTTCCATTGTCCTTGTACTAATTAACCTATCTTTTGTGGTCAAGGCTTTAATATAAATAACTTATATTTCCATGATCAAAAGTTCAAGATAAATCAAATTCGCAGCTCGTAATAATCTTACAAAATGGGTCTACAATACTTCATGTGTCCTCCTTCTGATAGTATTTTTCTTTGTTTTGGTGGAACAACATTCAATCCAAATAAAAATGGAGTATTAATACACGGATAAAGCGATCAAAATGTATCAGCTTATGCATCGTATGAAGTACAACTATGATTTAGGCCGGCTTAATTATATATGATAAATTAAATATGAATTTCCAAGCTGTAATTAAATATGTCGTCATTCATGACACACAATTTGATTATTATATTCCCGTTATATACATATATATATATATATATATATAGGTCATTGGGGTGCACCTCTTTAGAAAAGTGTAAACAGTTGTGGTTTCATTTTTCTAGTCTTGCAACTACAGTTTGTGATATTTTTCTGGCAAATTATTAATCATCATGGTTTGGATTGTTGCAATAAGGAATCATAATTTTAAGGAGGCAAAAATTATCAATCATTCGGGAGATCCGGAAGATGTCGTTGTTCCTCCTAACTCAGACGTGGATTACAATTATTCCATCGGTGCAACTGGCAAGGGTATTGAAGTGGAATATTTTTGTAGAGATGAAAAAAGGGCAGTCATGATAGTGGATGAAGCTTGGCGTTTAAACTTTAGTCATGCTGTCGTTCATGGTGAAAACAAGTCGTTTACTCCATATGGACAGTTAAAAGTGTTGAAGCATTATGCAGAGATAGATATATTTGTCAGTGATATAAATGGCGGGAGATTATCGGTAAGAGATGTTTCGAAACCTAATGCGTGGGAAGTCTTGAATAAGGAAACTGGTTTCGGTCTTGAGCTTGATCCGGAAGACAGATCGTCTTATTTTCGGTTTTATGCAATTGATATTAATTAGAGATTTTAATATGACAATTAATATTGTCAATCATATGATCAAAAAAGGGAGGCTTGTGATGATGTTGTTGGTATGAAATATGAATGAGAGTGGGATTAAATTGTTGCGATGTATGTTCTGATGTACGTGTGTTTTGTTTGATCTTTAATGAACTGAAAAATGAATAAGAGTTGTGTTTGTGTTTTGTCATTTTGTGTGTGTATGGGTGATGACAACTTTGTCTAAATGAGCAAATGAAAGGAAAAAAAAAAAAAAACAAATAAGGTAAGTTTACTCCACTAGTGGAGTATGGGGTATTTAACCGTTAAATTAAGTAACTTTTAATAATTTGATATACAACTAGAAAAGTTCTATATTATATACTGCAAATATTTAACAAAGACAATCACGGATTAGACCATTAAATCATAATCAAATGTGTTGCAATTTGTGTTGGGTTTCTTGTTGTTTGATGTTTAACATTTTATAGTTTAGGGATGAGAACTCATACTATAGTTTTGATTTAAACCAATTTTACTATTGTGTTTTTACAGTAGCATTATAGCAACGAGGCTTGAACACTATTTTGTGGTTTAATCAATTTATGGTTTAATTTTGTGAGAAAACACTAGTAATTTTTGTTAAAAATACAAAGTGTAGTTCTGACTGCCTTCCTAAGCAGGGTAATAATGTTGAGGTTTTCTTAAATGCCTTTAATTAATTTGGCTTTCAGCCTTTGTTTAGGTTTCTTAGAAGTCTATGATTTGTTTTTCCATTAATCTTCGTTTAAGTTTCTTTCTTTAATTAGTGTTCTGAAGAGTCTTTGTTTATTTGTTTTAGAAGTGTTCGTTTACTTTTTTTTAGTCGTCGTTTATTTTGTTTTAAAAGTCTTTGTTCATTTTTTTGGGAACAATATTCTATCTTGTATTAGGAAAGATTCAAAGTCAACAATTTATGAGTTGTATATGTTTTACTTTTTTTTAAGTCGTCGTTTATTTTGTTTTAAAAGTCTTTGTTCATTTTTTTTGGGAACAATATTCTATCTTGTATTAGGAAAGATTCAAAGTCAACAATTTATGAGTCGTATATGTTCTTAATCTTAGCCGATTTAGCTATGTATGATTAATACGACTATTAATATTTTATTCCAATTCGTAATTAATTTTAAATATGAAAATTTGAAACCATTTCACAATATTATATGTTGGAAGTCCACTCGTGTATTGAAGCATTATGGCCCGAAGTTGGGGATAATATGTTACGATGTATGATTAAGATGACTTCAACACAACAATTTATGAGTTGTACATGTTTTTCGTAAGCCTTATAAACTAGTATCTATGACTGTATTAATTAAATTATCTCCAAGGCCACGATTATTCCGATGATGACGGTTTCATGCATTAATGTTACACTTATAGGTAGAATTGGTTATTTTATTGAATTTATTTGAGGAATTTCATTTATGACCTATGGGCAAAGTTTTGAAATTTTGTTCGTTCTCTTGGTTTCTGATTTATTTTATTTACAGCTAACTCCCACTTTGACACACTACAGTAGTTTAAGTGGTTTTTGTTAAAGTCTTTCTTTAATTTTTTTTGTCAATTAATTTTTGTTTAGTCTTCTTAAAAGTACTTTATTTTGCTTAGCTTTTATTTAGGTTTCTTGGAAGTTTTAGTTTTCCATCAATCTTTGTTTAGGTTTCTTAGAAGTCTTTGATTTTTTTTTTTGGGGTAAAAATTAGAAGTCTTTGATTAGTGTTTTTAAAGGTCATTGTTTATTTTGTCTTGGAAGTCTTTGTTTATTTTATTTTTTAGGAACAATATTCTGTCCAAATGAAATGGACTATATATTAATATTGTAAAAGGTACGACGTCTATGATTTAGGGTTTAGTTATGTACGATTAAATATGAAGTGGAATATTTTTATCAAGTTGTAATTAATTAAATAATACCATTTGACATTATCTATTTGGCCATCCACTTGTGTGCATAATATGTCATTCATGACGTACTTTTTGCTTATAATATTACGGATTTGAAGCTAAATTGAAGATAATCAAATTAAAAAAGTTCTATAAATAAGTTATTGGAGGAGTGTAAACAGTAGTTTCATTTTGGTTAAGCATAAAGAACTCATTCATTTATGTTATTTTTCTGAAAAATTAATCATCATCATGGTTTGGACTGTTTCAGCACACAACATGTCTTCGAAAGACATAAAGCTTATCAATCATAATGGAGGAAGTTCAACAGAAGTTGTTGTTCCTCCTTATTCGAAGAACACCAATTACAACCATGAAATCCAAGGACCTGGCTATGGCATCGAAGTGGAATTCTATTTTGGGGATGAAAAAATGGCGGTCTTGCTTGAGGATAAAGATTGGCGTTTGAAGTTTAGTCATGCTGTCGTTGATGGTGGAAACAAGTCGTTTAGTCCATGTGGGGAGTTAGTTGTGTTGAAGCATTATGGGGAGGTGGGGATTATATGTTACGATGGCAACATATGTATAGAAGATGTCTCGAAACCTAATGCAGTGGAGACTGCTGAGGATCGTTACTGTCTTTCTCTTCCAGGTAACGAAACCAAATCTTGTAGGTTTTATGAATTGGTTGGTCATAAGCTGAGTAAAAAAAAGTAAAGGTTCGTGTACTAACTATACTGCCGGCATTATGGATGATTTTGATCACAAGTTTGACAATGATTTGGTTTGCACGTGCGAGGGGACAAATATAAGAACAAGTCTTATAAAGAAGAAGCCTGGATTGCGTTGTGTTTGAACATCATCAATGTAATAAAAGTGAAAAAGAAAAAGTTTCGTTGTATGTGATGTTCAATGTAATGAATATGAGGAATACATGTATGTGTTGTGTTTGATCTTAAAAGTAAATGTAAGAGAAACAAAAGTTGTGTCTGTGTTTTATGTTCTTTGTGTGTGTGTGTGTGTGTGTGTGTGTATGGATGACGTCTTAGTTGCCAAAAATTTAAGATGAGCATAAAAAGAAAGAAAGAAAAATCAAATAAGCCCATATATATCTTAATATTCAATGACCTTATTATCAGGTCTGGATGATCCGCAAGAGTTGTTTTCCTTCAGCCTTGTGGATGATAGCTCTGATATGAGTTTCTTGGCATTGATCCAATGGAGTTTTATATTCATCATAGATAGAGATGTAGTTGAAAGAGCTATTTATGTACTTGATTAATGGTGTGCTTTTTGGATTTTGTGTTTTCGGAACTTGGTACAGTTTTGCTGTTCTGTTTGTTTGAATAGAACTTATTGGTGGATAGTCTGTGGCCATGGTTAAGTTTCTTATGCTATGAGGTAATTTGAGGATCTTTATTAAAGTGCTATCTTTGTGATTTGGAGTACATTAACCTTCAAAGAATAATTAAACTCTGGTATAAGTTTCAAAGTCTTATTGGAAAAGCTATATAATGCGGATTTACTTTTATTCAACCATTATAAGAAGTAGCTTTTGGATTTAGAAATTAAGCCAAAAATAGTTTCGAAGAAACAAGTGCAAACCAGGCTTGTTATTGGCTAACCAATTACCATAAGAATTACTAAGCAAGAAAAAACAAGAAATGAACGCCGGTTGTTTTCGTTCTCAGAATTTTTGGAAATGTTTTTGCATATTTTTCGAGGCAAAAATTTTAAAAATACTCTCAACATAATTCCTTAAAAAAAATTTATTTTTCAAAACAAAAATATTTTCACATATTTTGAAAACAATACTAAACGGCCCCGAAAACTTACTAGAAGATTTGATGGGGTGACATTAACCAGCATTGATTTGGCCAATAGTTTGAAGAAAAGAAAAATGTCAATCCAATATCCATCAAGACCCTTAATGAATGCTATGTCCTTTAATTTTTAACAATTAAATAGGCAAAATAACTTATTTGAGAAATATGATAGATTATAGACTTGTCTACAATGATTTAAGAGTTAGGGGCGAATATGGTACTCGGTCAAGATTTTGAGGACTAAAAATGATATTGAAATGCCCCAAAATAACAATAAAAAAACGACATCAAAGGAGACAAGCGTCACACCAACATGAAAGCGACTGCAAAAGAAACCTTACCTAGCGCTAAACGAAAACGATCCTAGAAACGAAAGAATCAAAAAGACAAAAAAAAAAAAACGACACCAAAAGCAATGAACAAAAAGCGACATAGCTGGAAACTGAACAAATGACCCAAACATAAACGCGATAACAGAAATGAAAACGAGAAAATAATAGACGATAACAAAGGAGAAAAGGAAATAGGTGTACAAATTTTGGGAAAGATAGAACAAAGATAAAAACGACACAAAAAATAAGTATATGCTGCAAAAGCGATAACAAAGTGAACAGACGACATCAAAGGAAACTACACCTAAAAATTGAACGACCATAAAGCGAAAAGCGTATATTATTGATTATCTATAACACTAATATGGGCACTGTAGCTTCGACCACAAGGCATGTTGTTGAAATTACGTGCGTTTTGGTGCCTCTCTTTTTTTTCTTTTATTTTTTTTTTTTTGCTTTTCTTTTCTAAATATTTTGTATCTTCAATTCTTGCCCTCCTTTTTAACACTCTTTTGCTTTATGTTGCGGATTTTCTAACGCAAGTGCACGTATCGTTAACAAGTAATAAAGAGTGAGTAGAGTATCGTTCCCACGAGGATTGCGTTAATCTAGCCAAGTATCAAAATTAGTTAACTCTAAAATTATTTGAACAATCAAATATAAAATAGAAAAATAACGAAACAAAAAAATATAAATGAAAATCTAAACAACAAAAGACTAGGGCATCCGATTTCATCTAAATTAATCCTATTCAAATTATTTAATTTAATCAACTGATGTTTACTCCTATGCCGATAACGAATTTCTCTTAGGTAGTCATTAATCTTTCTCAAGCATTAATAATTTATCCTAGTTAGCAAATTTCCTACATCTCTGTGGAAACTCTAAACTTACCAAGATTCATTAAGAATAAGAAATTCATAGTGTTACACAAGTCTCATAGATATCTCTATCCTATGATGATCTCATGACGTTCAATCATGGTCTAATTTCATTATCGCTTCTCAGCCTCAAATTAAATCACAAATCATGCAAAAGGTGCGCAAACTTTTACAAGCATTAAGATTAGATTAAATACTCGGCATTGATAATGAATAAACATCGAATTGAATTAAATTAAACAAAAGTGAACATTCATAATCCGGCTACATCGTAGCCCTAGAATAGAGAAAATTAGTTCCTAATGAAACTAAAAACAATCCTAAATAATATCTTAAACATGATGAGTGAAGGAAAATAACTGTGTTTGGATGCAAAGATGATTTTCGTCTCTGGGTTGCACCGTTCTTCTTCTCCAAAGCAATGAGTTCTTCTCTCTTGTTTGTAGTTTTTCTCTTTTAGAATTTGTGCTCCAACCCTTCATAATGTTCTATTTATAGGCTAGGGTTTAAAAGGGCAATTTTGAAACAAAATTATACTAGAATTTCAATTGGGATGGCAATGGCGCTTAGGCTTAATTTTATGCCGCCTAGGCTTCATTACGGCGCCTAGGCGCTATACTTGCTCATGGATACTTTTCTGAACTGGCGCCTAGGCTCCCAAATTGTGACGTCTAAGCGCTATGCTCTCGGGTTTTTTGTGTGAAACTTTATCTGTAGCAATGCCTAGGCGCCCAATAGTTGGCGTCTAGGCTCCATTTCATCCCGAGTCCACTTTTGCTCAATTTTCAGTTTGCTTTGCCCTGCACTTTGCCATCATGCATCATTTTCCTTCAAAACCTATAAAAGAACATAAAAAACTATTAAATTTTTATAAATCGCTCAAAACTAACAAAAATATTAAGTGAGAATCATCTAATTAATTAGCATAAAACTAACTTATCAGGTACTCGAAGTAAAGTTAAGGTTATAACCTCTATGTTCGATGGTCTCAAGTGTTCCACAAGGGCAGCAACATGTTTATGATCTTATGATGTTGGTACAAACACTAAAGTTTATAAGATAAGGATAGTTAAAGAACAAAGATAGAAAGTTAAAGTAAGAAATGAATGTTTATAAGATACTCATAATAGAAGTTCATAATTGAACATAAATAAAATCATACATTATGATTTTGCCTGTATTCATTGTTATGAATTGTTTATGTGTTATGAAAAACATTTTGAGAAATGTTTACGTTAAATGTTTATGAAAAACATTTTTATGTTTACAAGAAAAGTTTTATGAAGGACGTTTTAAGAAAAACGTTTAAGAAATGTTTATGAAAAACATTTTTGAAAAATGTTTTAAGAGAAGGGTTTTTATGAGAAAGGTTTATAAAGCATGTTAAAATGATTTGTGAGTTTATGTTTGAACTTACTGAGCAAAAGCTCATCAAAAGTTTCTTCATGCTATAGGTAGTCCTATGAGTGACCATTAGGACCTGTTTGAAGAACTTAGTGCTGTGGAGAATAGATGCAAAGATTTGGTTATGGATACCACTACAGTATGTTTCCACTGTTCAAAGAAAATGTTTTCCCACTATTTGATATAGTATTTTCATAGTTTTAAGAAAATCAAAGTTTTAAGAAATGTTTTCAATGTTTTAAAATATATTTCACGAAATCTTTTATATAATTATAAAGTTAAGTTTTAAACTATGATTCAGTTTACATTTCTTATTAAGTTTTAAGAAACGATTTGAAATGATTTTAAAGTCAAGTGTTGAGCAATGCCTCAACTTAAATTGCGACAAAAGTCGCAACAACTTTTAAGAATGTTTTAAAGGATGTTAAAAAAATTCAATATTTTTCTTACTAAGTAAATAAGATTAATGTTCAAGTAATGATGTTTAAAAAAGTTAAGTGACGGCCTGAAAAAGAGGGGCGTCACACAAAACTACATCATCATTTATGAAGTTTTATTTCATCGACAGATCAAAAACTAACAGTTGTACTAAAATTCATCCACGTATCAAAAACTAAAAATTCTCGTTTTTTAAAGATCGGTCTGATTACATGTTTATTTTTTCAAAGTTGTTCAGATTTGGTCCAATTTTTTCTAACAAGTCCTTATCTTATTTTATAACTTTTTATATGTGCAATATCATATCTTATATTCTTTTCTTATCTGCATATATTTTGTTTAGATTATAAAGTAACCTACCATCATCTACTTGTTATAGCTCCTTAGTCTTTTTGCATTTCCATCTAATCTCATTCTAGACTTAGTGTTTAGGCAGAGTGGAGTTAAAACAAAAAAAAAATCAAATAGTTAAAAAAAAGAGTTACTCAGTCTTATAAATCAAACATGTCTTTCTCTTATTCATCTAGAAACATTGAAACCCTCTATGTCTTCTATAGTTCGAATCTTGGTAAAGATAAAGTATACTTAAAAGCTGCCAAAACTTAGGACAAGTCTTAGCACGTAGAAAGACTAACTGATTTATGGGGGAGGTAGCATAGGGCTAATGGGGAATGTAGCAGTGGTAGCTCATTCTAGGGGTAGCCAAGTCGTAGAGATTATCCCTCATCTCCCAACTGAGGAGAACTTTTGTGCGAAACCATAGGTAAGGAAGAGAGAGTTTTGAACATCCTTAAGCATCTTGAAAACATGTTCCATAATTTTGACGCTTTCATAGCATTACCTGATGGTTTAGGTATCCTTGAAGAGTTATTCGTAGTTGCTAGTAGGAGTCTATTGGGTATTTACTCCAAACCCGTAGGTCTTTTGAATGTAAATGGTTTTATGATGGTCTTTTAAAGCTTTTAGATTACGCTGTGGAACAAAACTTTATTGTAGAATCAAAAAGACAAATTTTTATTGCTTCTTTAACAACCGAAGAGTCGCTTGACAAAATGCAAGTTATTCATCCAGAGTTCGACACTGCATCATCTAAGCATGATTGGAAGAAAAATAGTCGGAAGCGGCCATTAGATTTGAACCTTCACATGTAATCTTTTGGTTTTACCTATAACATGTTCGTATGTATTTCTTATGTCCTGAATAACTGCTCTCCATCACATCCTGTATTTTTTATGATATGTTGTTGTTAAAACCTTTAGATTCATTGACTCCAATGTCAGGATGGCTGATATTACGGAATAATTAGTACTCTCGAAATGCATCCCCTTAAAAGCTCGATCTTTTGTTTATCGATGCCAATGTATTTTTCATACATGCATGATTAAGATAGCTGATTATACAGAGTATTTTGTATTCTCGAAACGCACCCACTGTAATGACTGAGGAAACGTCATCAATAAAACCTAATATTTAATTGGGTTTAATTAATGAATTTATTCTTAAAAATGTGAAATTTTGTAAAAATTGTAATTTCTATTAAAATTACAATAAAATATAAATGAGTGGCATTGATTATAAATTTTATGGCATATGTAATGCAATGGTGGATATTGTAAATACAAATTTTATGAGTTTGATGACTCAAAGATTTGTGCATAATATCCATAAAATGAATTTCATGTCACAATTAATTGTGAAATTGTGATATAAACGAATGAATGATTAGAATGTAAATAGAACATAGAGGTTGTCCTAACCCTAACCGGGGATAGAAAGGAGGCCAGAACAATATAAGAATACTGCTAAATAAAAACGCAGATACGAAAAATGTCACGATTAGCCTCCAAAAGTAAACGAAAAGTAAGTTAAATATTTTTATACAGTCTGAGAATAGAAAGTACACTGAATTGACCACGACAGTATAGAAAAAATACTGTGTGATGAAAAATTACACAGTATAAATTTTTAACTCCACAAAGTGGACACTCCTTGATTTTCTATTGGGCCACATGTCAAGAAAAGTGGCCCAATCACCTTGTGACACCTAGTGGTATACTCATGGGTTACCATGAGTCACCAAATGTGATAAGGATGCATTTTAGGCAAAGTTATCACAAAAATTCATTTCCTTTCTTTTGTTCCAAGATCCGGCAGCCATATCCAAGAGTTCTAAAAAAATTTCTCAGCCCCCAAACTTTACAAAAATACCCCCAAACAAGTTTTACAAGCAAGTACAAAGATTTCCCACAAGTTTTAAGGTAAAATCCTAAACTTTTTAATGAGTTTTCAAGGGATTTTTCATGGGTAAAGGGCAAAAATTAATCCGTGGTATTTTTGCATGAAAAGGAAGTCCAAGAAGAAATTCAAGAAGCCTTTGAAGGCTAGAAATCCAAAAAGTATTATTTGGGTAAGTTTTGAAGTTTAAAGTTTTGAATTTTGTTTTGATTTTTATTTTTTCAAACCCATGAGGGGTTTTGAGCATGTAATTGATGGAATTTCATGTATATGTGATGAATGGCAAGTTTAAGTTGTGAAACTTTGGTTTATAGTGCAAAATTTCATTTTTTGCAAAAAGTGTTATTTTTGCAATTTTGATGTTAGACTTTGCAAAAGTGATGTTTGAGCATGAGAATCTTTTGATTAAGGCATGGAATGGTTTCTGCAGGGGTAGAATTACAATTTGTAAACGGATTTTTGTAAAAATGCCATAGGGCCTCAATTGAAAGAAAAAGTTCCTTCTCGGTAGATTTGAAAAATAGTCAAAAACGCCCCTGTACAGTGAGATTTTGGAAAAATTTAAAACATGAAAGTTGTGGATCTCAAAGAAACTGTTAGGCCATGGGGACGGTTTGTCTAAAAACTCAATCGTTTGTGAGTTTTTGATTTTTCAAGAATATGTTAAAAGTGAAAAAAGTGTTAAATGGTAAAAATGTCATTTTTCAAAATGATTTAAGGTATGGTACCTTAAGTAAAAATGATCCTTGAGAAAAATATGAAATTTTGATGCAAAGAAGTAAATTTTAGTCCCACGGGTGAAATCGTCAAAATGTTCAGTTGAGGGACTAAACCACAAAGTTTTATGAAAACGGGGCATAATTGAGAAATAAAGAGATTGACCAACTAGGATGTTATTTTGAAATTAGTATGTGGTTATTTTCGTAAGAATAACGAAATCGAGCTCGGGTAGGTTAGTGGACCCACGGAGGGCAAAATCGTCATTTTTGGCCATATAACCCGAACCGTTTTGAAATGTTTCCAATGGAATAAGAAAATGACTAAAAAGGTTCCCGCCCTTCGTTAGAAATGATAGGATAAAGTTAGATAGAAATAAGAAAAAAACAGTGGTTTTTAGATTTGTACATAGTAATGCAACTCAATTTATTAACTAACGGATGTTATACCTGTGCGTATATTAATGTGTACCAGTGTGTATAAAAAGTAAGTACCTGTGTGTACTATGCTATGCAAGAGAATTTATGTTTCATGGATAATATGTGATTATCACTTCATGCATGGTATGTCAACCATAATAAATGGACTGGTAAATGTATCACCAGAAATTAAAAAAAGTGTCGTACCGACTCCTAACTCAAGGGGAGTTTAAAGGATATGTTACGGTCACGGTGTTACGTAGACCTAAATGAAATTGCGCAATGGTACGAACACTTGGGCCCTAGTAAAGATAAGAAATGATGAGGATAAAGAAAGTTTATAAGAAAACATAATTGATTCATGCATTCATGTGAATATCCATGTGGGATTTATGGGACTTACTGGGCGTTAGCTCATTAAGTATTTCATGCTGTAGGTATTCCGACGAGAAGGTCAGAATAAGTTCAAATGGTGAGCTGGCGGAGAGGTGGATGATGTGCAGATTGGGTATGGAGTCCGCTGCTGTAATGTTTTCCGCTACGTATGTTAAAAGTTATTTTGAAATAAAATGTTTAAAAGAAAGATGTTGTAAAAGTAAAAGTATTAATTATGTAAATACAAGTATGTAAAAGTATTTTGGGAATTACCAAAGTTAATGTAAGCAAATTATTTATTCCTGTTTAAAAAAAATTGAAAATTTTGCCCTAAAGTAAGTAAGAAAGAGTTTTATTACAGCCCGAAAAGGCAGGTTATGTGTAACACCCGAGATTTTTAGTGCATTAAAAATGCATTAAATTAAAGATTATGTTAAGACAAAGTACAATTAAAGGAAAAATACTGTATAATAAGATGGAAAATTATACAGTGTTAGAGCAACGCAGTATAAGAATTGAATTGTGTGGACCACAATTTTATCTTATACTTTTTATAAAAGAAAAGAAAAAAAAAAAAAAAAAAAATCAGAAATTTAAGCAAAATTCGAGACTTTCTCTCTCTAGATTTTCTCTCTCTAGAATTTCTCTCTCTCTCCTCAAATCTCGTTTGAGATTCCGGCGTTATTTTTCGACACCTCCCATACCAGTGGGAAGCTCTCGTTGAGCTGAGTCCAACGAGGTGTCGTGCCACCCAAAACACCGCCGGAGGAGGGCTCACGCGCCGCCCAAAGTGGCGGCGAAACCCATTTTTTCCCGACATCGTTTCTCCACCGTCCGACCACCAATCAACGTGATTTTGGTGTCTATGGACTCAGTGTGAGGAGAGGAACAAGATGGTACCAATTTCCCAGCTCAATTTTGGCTGGAAAGGATTCGCCGGAGCTGCCCCGTCGCCGCCGTGGAGCCGTCGTCGGAGCCACCGCATATGGTGGCGGTGTGGCACACCGCCGGTGCCAAAACGATCAGAGGGCGACGGCGAGCAAGACCCCTCGGTCAATTGCTCCGTTCCGCCGCCCCTCGCCGGAGATCGACATCCCCCGTCGTGCTCCGCCGCAAGAGAGGTCGAGGTGACCCATTGCGCCACCGTTGTGCCAAATTGAAGGCACAAATACGTTCAGAGGGTCACGGGGAAGCTTCCCAACACCTCAATTTTGGGGAAACACCGCGAGAAGGCGGAGAACCAAGGTCCACCGTGGAGCGCCGCCGTGAGGGGGTGGAGCCGCCGTTCCACGCGGTGTTGAGCTGCCCCACCGTAGGGGAAATACTCAGAGGAGGTCGGGGAACAATTCCCCCACCTCAATTTCACGGTACCGTCGCCGGAGGACCGAAATCGGAGCCGCCGGTTTCCGCCGAGAATTCCGTCTTCGATTTGCTATGTTGGAGGCCGAATTGGGTGAAATTGACCCCACCAATCGACTCAGGAGGGTCGAATTAGGGGGGGTAGGCTCGAGCTCAGCCCTCAACGGGGCCAACCGCCGCAGGTCAACGGTCGGTCAACGGCGGTCAACGCCGGTCAACGGCCGGTCAAAGGGCAAAATGGGATTTTGTGATCCGGACCTCCGATCGAAGATCCGAGACCGCCTCCCGACTCGTTTCGACGCTCTGAACGCAATGGTGACCTCCGTTCGAGCTAATTCCACTCTGATGAAAATCGTCCGGTACCGACTGTACGCGGATCGAGGCGATTCAAACAGTAATATCGGAGTCCAGAAGGACAGTTTCAAGAATGCATGATCTCCAGGAAGCATTCCTAGCCATTCATGGTCGCTCGAGGAGCACTGCAGAGGATGCTTCACATACTGTAGATGCAGCGAGATACAACTGGATCTGCTTAGCTTGGAGTTCAAGTAAGTAGGAATCTCGCATGCAGTTTGAACTGTTTTAGAATAAACTGTTTTAGATGCTTTCATAGAAATTTATGAAATGCATGATCAGTGATTGTTACACTGTTTTATGTAAGAATAGGTTTTATAACGTTACAAGGTGACGAAAAACCCGTTAAGGGTAAAATCGTCATTTTTAAGGAAACGGCTAGAACGGAGTCGAACACTCCGATTTAGCATAATGTTATTAGACGGAAAATGTTCCGATACGTTAAGTAACGTAACGGTCATGTGAGATCAAGATTTAACGAGGAATGTTTTAAGTAAACGAGAGGTAACCGATGGGTTACAAAGTTAAAAGGAAATGTAACCCCGGTGGGTTACAAGGCTAATTGAAGGAAATGTAAACTGACAGTTTATAAGGTTGAGTAACAGAACGGTAGACCGATAGTATACCAAGTTATGAATAAGGAAAGAATGATTAATGTTTACGTTTTATTATCAATCGAGTGGATTGATAATAAAGAAAGTTAATTAATGAGTCGGCTGTCGTTTGATCAGGGCACAAAAGCCGACCAATGGAAGGAAAAGGAACGAGAAAGGAACGGAATAGAGAACGCTAGAGCATAGTTTGGGTAAGTTTCAAACCTCACCTACAGCATGAAGTAAATGATTTTTAAATGTTTATTTATATGATTTGCAAATGTGTTTGCAATTGTTAAGCAAGTTTCTTTTAAAGTATATTTGCATTTATTATGCAAAAAGTTTTAAAGTTCAAGAAAAAGAATTGCAATGAAATTGCAATCGTTATGTTAAAGGTTTATTGGCATATTGATATGCATAACGTTATTTAAAAGTCTAAGTTATGATTTTCAAAGTATTGAAAGTATGTTTTGCATTATGACAATGCATAATGTTTTATAGTTTAAGTTAAAGGTTTAATGATGCATTTGCTATGCAATAAGTTGCATTTTTTGTGCAATAAATTTAAGAATAAAAGTTGTAGTTTGCAAAATGTGTTTGCATTTTATGATGTATTTATTAAGCAATATGTTGCATTTGTTATGCAATGAGTGTTAGAATGCAAGTTATGATTTGCAAAATGTGTTTGCATTTTATGATGCATTTGTTAAGCAATATGTTGCATTTATAATGCAATTGGTTTTATAGTACAAGCTATGAATTGCAAATGTATTGCATATGATGTGATTGCATTTGAATGCTCACTAAAGTTAATAAGAAGGTAACGTAAGAATAAAAAGAAAGTGTCGTACCAGCCTCTTTGTTATGAGGTAATGAAAGTAAAATTAAAGTGTGACCTCCTGAAGGTGAGGTACAAGACCTCAATGTTTGATGGTCTCAAGTCTTCCACAAGGGAAGCATCATGTTTATGATCTCATGATTAATGAGTTGGTACGAACACTAAAGAAAGTAAGGAAAATGAAAGTTATAAGATAAAGAAAGTTAAAGAACAAGAATAAAGGTTGAGAAAGAAAGGAATATTTAAGTTTATAGAATGTTCATAAAAGGCTCATAATTAAAGTTAATAATTGAGCATAAATGGAGTCATGCATTCTGATGTTACTTGAATGCTTTTTTATGAAATGTTTATATGTTATGTTTATGGAAAACATTCTGAAAAATGTTTACGATAAATGTTTATGAATAACGTTTTCATGTTTTCAAGAAACGGTTTACGAATGACGTTTTAAGAAAAACGTTGCAAGAAAAGGTTTACGAAAAACGTTTATGCAAAACGTTTTCAGAAATGTTCTATGAAAGACGTTTATGAAGAACGTTTTTAGAAATGTTTAAGGAAAACGTTTATGAAAAATATTTTCATAAATGTTTATGGAAAACGTTCATGAAGAACGTTTCAAGAGAAAGGTTTTCATGATAAAAGTTTTTTAAGCATGTTTAAATGCTTTGTGAGATTATGTTTGAACTTGCTGAGCGAAAGCTCATTAAAAGTTTTTCATGCTGTAGGTAACTTATGGGTGACCAATAGGACCCGATAGAAGAGCTGGGTGCTGCGGAGGACAGATGCGAAGATTTGGGTATGGATACCATCACTGTTTGCTTCCGCTACGTAAAGAAAATGTTTTCTATTGTTTAATGTTGTGTTTTCAAAGTTTTAAAGAAATTCAGAGTTTTAAGAATTGTATTCAAAGTTTTAAGATACAGTTTATGAACTGTTTTATGTAATGATAAAGTAAAGTTTTAAACTATGATTTAATAAATGTTTCTTATTAAGTTTTGAGAAACGATTTGAAATGAGTTTAAGGTCAGGTGTTGAGCGATGTCTCCACTTGAATGCGACAGAGGTCGCATCAGTTTTAAAGAATGTTTAAGGAAAAAAAAAAAATTTACTACAGTATTTTCTTACTAAGTAAGTAAGATTACTGTTTATGAAACGATGATTATGAAAGTAAAGTGACTGCCCGAAAAGGCGGGTCGTCACAGGTGGTATCAGAGCAGTATCCTGCCATCCCATTTCGCGCTGTCATATGTCCGCTACACCATAGCTCAAGTAAGTAAGTTATGTTAAGCAGAAAGAAAAGTTAGAATTTAATGAATACGTATTTATGTTAGGCGTAGCCTTTGATATTGGCACACCTAGATATGCAACGAGAAGGCAAAGGTCAAAGGATGAATGTGATGTTATATGCTAGAATGTCCTCGCAACTCGACAGTAGTCGTTGTCTATTAGCGATATCAAGTCAACGATGACAAAGCGTGGTCAATGATGGTCAACAGATGGCCGACAGCTCAAAATCAAGAAGATGAGCTTGTGACACGTTATGATGTTTAGGCGCACAATGGTGTCTCCGTAGGAGCAAATATTACTCTGTTGGAGTTATTCAGTATTGGCTACACGTATAATGAGGAAAAGTGGATCAAGATAATGGAATAAAGAAGGTTTGAAGTGATTTCAGTGCTTTATGGAATGAAAGTGCCTGAGAGCAACTTGACGTTAGATCATTAATTATGTGATTTGATAGAGCTTAAGCACTCCTTCGCTAAGCTGAGGCATGCGAATGAGCTCGTAACTGCCCGGATGGGAAATACGATCAAGACAACGATGCCCAATCTAGCAGCGGAAACCTCACAGATTGGAGGATGGAAGCTGGAAATTATACGTTATGAGGAAAATTACGCAAAATGTCATTTTAGAATGGATATAGAAACGAAAATTATGGATTTTGTGGTCGGATGATGTAACGCCCCTATATGGGGGTTAACAGTTTTTAATGAGATAAAATAAAAATAAATAATAAAAATAAAACCTTAAAAATAAAATTTACCCGGGACTTAAATGAAAACTCTCAACTCAAAAATAAAAATATAAACGATAAATAAACCACAGTTTTAAATGTAGCACCTTAAATTTAATAAAATAAACTGTTGTCATCATCATTTTAACCCTCAACACATTGTAATACAGTCACAGAAAGTAACAATTGATGCTTACATTATCATGAAGAACATTCTCAACAATTGAAGCAGTCCCAATGTAATATAGCTACATCACTTCCTCAACTATATTTCTCGTAGCCACCTCACACTTAGTGAGTCCTGAAAAGATATAAACATAAGGGAATGAGCAACACTATGCTCAGTAGAGAAAACCATTACTCACCTCTATCATTACCACATTAAAATCTGCATGGTTAGTAAGTCACATCATATTTCAGATTATGAGGTTTATTATGATCACATCTTATGGATACCGTAGTTAATCATTACCAAGTGTCATAATTACACATTTATACAAATATTACCAATCATCATTGTTCCTAGGTATCCATGTTAAATTGAGTATCACTCAACTCATCGAAACCCAAGTGGGCGCACTTGATCACCCCATAAACATTCCAAGGGTGTTCCGGTGAGGGGACATCAAGCCCCGAGTCCTCACCAAATCGATTCCTGTACAGTGTGTTCTGGGACTTTCAACCCAAGGAAGCGTCATCGCCTTCCCCCTATTTTACCTTTTAGGGTATTCATGCCCAAGGACGTAACCGTCGCCCTCTTCATGTCTCACAATTTCTCTATATTGAATCATTATCAATAGAGTTAGTTTTCCTAACCATGCTTCTCAATTTATAACATGTGTCAATTCATTATGTTCCTCGCCGTACAATACAAGACGAGTCCATGTCATAGTTTCATATGTGATAATCATATAATATCAGTTCAACATAGATATATATATATTGCGGCAAAACAATCAATTTTAATTCTATAAAAACCTCACAAAAGATGAGTAATAGAATCCCTACCTTTTAAGCTTATCAACAGTCTCTTAGTCCTAGAATCAATTAACGTTAGCTCCATACTCCCTTGATCCTAAGGCGTGCATAAGGACAATTAAAACTAAAGCACAACATACAACTACATTCATAAAATTCATTTTAATTTAATCTTAGAATTTCAAGAAATAACCACTGCCCATAGAGGTATTACAAAGTTTAACAATATAAATTTTCTGTCTAGGGCATATACACTTAGACTTCATACATATGCTCCAAAATAGCAACAAACATATACTTAGGTTTAAGAACGCAAATTTGAATAATCCTTTAGTATAAAAGAAAATTTATAAATGAAAAACTAAATTTGTTCATAAGATTCTAACCTCGGATTATGGTTAGTTGGAAGCTTGAAATGGCTTCAAAACAGGTTCCTTTACTTCGGCATGACTGAAATTCTTGCTCAAATGGAGGTGATGGTGGCTGATTTTTATGGCTGCCTTGAAGAAGTTCTCTAAGTATTTTGCTTCAGCAAAGAAATGAGAAGAAGAGTGTGGGAACCGTGGAAGAGAAAGGAAGAAAAGATGAAGTCTTTGAAGAGAAGTGATAGAAACAATTATAGAGGAGACATGTTAAAGCATGTCACGGAGGAAATAAAGAAAATGAGGGCCAAGAGTAGTTGGAAAAGATATCCTTATGTCTCATCTAAAGACTTTAACACACATAATGCCAATATGACATTTTTGAGATTTATTAGAAGTTCTAAGGCTTTTTAGTAATCATACTAAATAAATATAGGAGAATTTTAGAAAATTTAAAAATAGATAAAAATAAATATTATAAAATAAATTTAAATGAAGCAATTTTTTTTATACATTAAAAATTAATTTAATTACCTCAATACCCGTTAGGAGAATAACGGGTGTCACAGCTCTACCCCCCTTAAAGAATTTCGTCCTCGAAATTTCAATTCTAGCAATACTAGTAAAAATTATGATTCCACTATGATTCCAATTCTGAGTCTAAACCGTTAATGTTGTTTGTCCTCCACTTATTTACTTGCATAATAAATCTTACTCCTAAATCCCTCAATGAGAGTATTTCTGACAAGTTTCAACTTGTAACACCGTATAATAGTCTAAGAATCTGATCAGGCATACATATTTACCATACCATGATTCCAGTCCTTCATTGTCCATGGACTGTGATTTACAATCACATTTAAGGAGATTGCCAGAGAAATTTTATATACTTCATCTTTAGGTTCCTTTTCCTTTTTGAGTAAGGAAAAGTCAAATATATTTGATTTTATACCTCAACTAATAAACTAAAACATAATCATAAAACATATATCACAAACACTTCTATTCAAAACCATACATTAAACTTATTCATAGAGATATTAAACGGAATCTCAGAGTTGCAAACTACCCGACATATTTTTCATTAAACAGCTATCCTCATGACACAAACATTCAACCCAAATAATATACTCATATTTCATATGGAATATCCCCATAACTGACTCTGGTACTTCCACATAATATTAACAGAATATTACACATTACAAACATAATACGGATACGTTTCGAGAGTACAAGGCACTCCGTATACCAGCTATCCATATCATGCATGCTTAGAGGATACAAAAACATCGATAAACAAAAGATCGGACCTTAAGAAGGATGCGTTTCGAGAGCATCAAGTACTCCGTATCCAGCCATCCCGGCATTAGGCTCAATGAATCTAAAAGATTTAACAACGACGTACCACAAGAAACACAGAATACAAGGCAAACGGTTATTCGTAACACACGAAATACGGACACACATGCCTACATGCCAAAGATAAAACAAAAAGATTACAGATGGAGATTCAAATCAATTGGCCGCTCCCGGCTTTCCCTTTCCCATTCAAGCTTGGATGTTGCAGTGTCGGATTCTGGATGTATGATTTGCATTTTATCTATCAATTCCTCAGCTGTTGAAGCAGTAACAAAGATTTGTCTCTCCGATTCTGTAGTGATGTTTTCTTCCACAGCGTAATCTAGAAATTTCAAAAGATCGTCATAAAAACCCTTTACGTTCAGCAGACCCAAAGGTTGGAATAAAAGCCCAACAATTGCCCACAAGCAACTATAAATATTTCCTCAAGAGTACCTAGACCACCAGGTAATGCTATAAAAGCATCAGAATTATAGATTATGTCTTTAAAATTTTTAGGGACACTCCTGACTCCTTCTCCCTTACCTATGGCTTCCTTACAAAGGTTTCCTTCAACTGGAATATGAGGCCAAATTCTTACATCAGTAGCGTCGCTAGACCTAGCTGCTAGTGCCATATTTACCATCATTTTTATACTACCACCCCCATAGATTATGTTAATCTTCTTGCGTGCTAGGACTTGCCCTAAGTGATTTGCAGCTTCTAAATAAGCTTTATCTTTTCCAAAGCTGGAACCACAAAAGACACAGACATTCTTTATTTTCTTCGTGGACTGGGAGGTAGACATATTTGGTTTATAGAAGTGGTTGCTTAATGTCTGCTCCACTTAGACTTCGGGTTCTACATGAGATTTTAAAGATGAGAAATATACAAAAAGGGCTAAAGAGATAGACGAGTAGGTAATGAAAAGGTAATCCAAAGATTTAAACAAAATCTTGTGCGGATAAGAAAGTAAGATAAGGTGATTGATAGTTTACAGAAAATCTGATTCACTTTTTGAAAAAGATTAGACTCTAATTGTATAACTTTTGACAATTGAGAACAATTTGACAAAAGACCCTCTTGACACAACTGTAGACTTTTTGACAAATATACACCAAGTCTAGAAATTTAATATAAACGACAAATACTGTAGAACTTTTGAAATTTGAGACACAAATCTTGAAATATCTGGATAAGCTTTTCAAAATTCAAACATATTACTGTACTGTATGTGACGTGTCTGATAAGATAATATATTTTATTATATATATATTTAAGAAAATCATAAATTAAATAAGATATTAACACTTACTGTATCAATCTAATAATCACAATTATTTCAAACACAAAAGCAAATATTCTGAGTAAAAGAAAAACACAAACTGTTGAACATCAGCTAAAACTGCTTCAAATAAGTAAAGACTAAATAACCTTTATAGAGCGATGACTTATTCCCCATCCAGTTTTCTTATGGCTTGGCAAACAGGATCTAGAAATACCATATTCCTGAGGCGTTGTCTTTCTGTATAAAATTTAGGCCAGAGTTTAAAAATAGCTCCTTGAACATATCCACTAGGGTGACCGTGGAGAGGAGGATGGATGCTATCCAAGTTCTCCTTTGAAAGTCCATCCCTACAAAACCTTATTTTATCCTCTCTATTCGTAGACATATAACCAGGTGAAGTACATTTACCGTTACAATTTTGTCTTCCACATTTGTTACAAGCGACCACGATGGCACGGGCTCTTCTTTTCATTGCACTACGACTGGTACCTGTTCCTGGTAAACCGACATCTTGACTGAAGTCACTCGGACGGATTTTTCCCTCTATTAACATTCTCACATCACAAGGGATACCAAAACGCATAAGAATCCACAACCGAGTAATTCTAGCCTTGTATTTCTTTCTGATAATCTTTTGGGAGAGTGATGGGAAATACTTTCTCAGGTGTTGGTACTTTGGGTCCATGATGAGATGAAAGAAGAGTAAATAGAAAGGAAAAATTAAGATAGTAAATTGCAGAATCCTAGAATTCCTTCTTCTTTTAGAGAAAAAGAAGAATTTTTAATGAAAAAGAATAGGATTTGCGATTTAGAGAGAAAATAACAAATTAAGAGAGAAAAAGTGAACTCGGAGAAATAAGCTCCTATGCACAGTAAACGTATATGTAAACAATGATTAAACCACTGTATATGATACGTATAGAAACCACGTGTGAGAGATAGTGTGAATCAAACTGATTTAAGATTTGAACTAGGCCCAAATGTTCTTAGTTGAAAATGGTCAGGTTGTTTCGGGCCTTAACACATTTAGAACGAGTTAAATAACAAACATAAAATTGAAAACCAATTCGTATGAATCTTAAACCCAATTCAAAGCCCACTATAGATAAAGTTGACTATAAACAACAAATCTAATTTAACGACAACAAGGATCTTCCTGAATGATATTTAAAATCATTTCATAACAACATAATCTTCCAGCAACTCAAATAATTTTGTTTTAATCAAAACCTTATTGAACAATGCATACACCCATATGTTATTGATAATACTCAACATCTATCAATGGATTCATCATCATTACTACCAAGGGTTTAGAATGCGACTAACCTTGAAATCAATACGATTTACGTCTTTCAACGTAGACCATATCAATGAACAAAGACACTTGATGTTACTACTTAAGAACATCTACAATCCCCACAATTCTACTTATACCATATCGAATTTCCTCATATAACAAAACCGTAGGTAACCAAAAGATTCACTGATACACTTAAATACAATGTACGTAACGAAATATTCCAATTTTGAGATTCATGCATTCTAGACTTTACACAGTCTCAACAGACCAAAAGTCTAACATTTATCTCTCTCAAGATTCAATACCATGATTCCCAACTTATATCATATTCCTCGAATATATAGAACTTTTAAGAAAAGACATTGACACTTATGTGCTCCATCGAATCCACACATAATCATTACTTAGGTTTGAATCAATTACGAAAAATTTGGCATATCTATGTCAAACTTTAAAATCAATAAATCAAGCCTTATATTTCTCATTGTTTTTCACGAGACAAAAGGCTCTTAAATCCTCTTATCTATACGAATTTCTCATCGTTTATACGAATTAGATATGCTTATAGATCCAAATATTATACGAATCTCTCATAAGCAATCTACTTATAAACTCATTCCATATAATTATCATTCCCTCATAACTATTAATACTTTCTTTCTATATAATTATTGTACTCATATAACTATTAATATTTTCATTCTATGGCCTTTCCATGTTACATCCTTCTAGACTGTATAAATCAATGTGAAGGTTCATTTTGATGATGACAATGAAAATTCAGCTTCAAAACCATCTCAAAAATATATATTTTTTTTAAAGTCGTGCTACACTCCCTAGGTTAACCGAACCTAGGCTCTGATACCAAAAATTCTGTAACGCCCCTATATGGGGGTTAACAGTTTTTAATGAGATAAAATAAAAATAAATAATAAAAATAAAACCTTAAAAATAAAATTTACCCGGGACTTAAATGAAAACTCTCAACTCAAAAATAAAAATATAAACGATAAATAAACCACAGTTTTAAATGTAGCACCTTAAATTTAATAAAATAAACTGTTGTCATCATCATTTTAACCCTCAACACATTGTAATACAGTCACAGAAAGTAACAATTGATGCTTACATTATCATGAAGAACATTCTCAACAATTGAAGCAGTCCCAATGTAATATAGCTACATCACTTCCTCAACTATATTTCTCGTAGCCACCTCACACTTAGTGAGTCCTGAAAAGATATAAACATAAGGGAATGAGCAACACTATGCTCAGTAGAGAAAACCATTACTCACCTCTATCATTACCACATTAAAATCTGCATGGTTAGTAAGTCACATCATATTTCAGATTATGAGGTTTATTATGATCACATCTTATGGATACCGTAGTTAATCATTACCAAGTGTCATAATTACACATTTATACAAATATTACCAATCATCATTGTTCCTAGGTATCCATGTTAAATTGAGTATCACTCAACTCATCGAAACCCAAGTGGGCGCACTTGATCACCCCATAAACATTCCAAGGGTGTTCCGGTGAGGGGACATCAAGCCCCGAGTCCTCACCAAATCGATTCCTGTACAGTGTGTTCTGGGACTTTCAACCCAAGGAAGCGTCATCGCCTTCCCCCTATTTTACCTTTTAGGGTATTCATGCCCAAGGACGTAACCGTCGCCCTCTTCATGTCTCACAATTTCTCTATATTGAATCATTATCAATAGAGTTAGTTTTCCTAACCATGCTTCTCAATTTATAACATGTGTCAATTCATTATGTTCCTCGCCGTACAATACAAGACGAGTCCATGTCATAGTTTCATATGTGATAATCATATAATATCAGTTCAACATAGATATATATATATTGCGGCAAAACAATCAATTTTAATTCTATAAAAACCTCACAAAAGATGAGTAATAGAATCCCTACCTTTTAAGCTTATCAACAGTCTCTTAGTCCTAGAATCAATTAACGTTAGCTCCATACTCCCTTGATCCTAAGGCGTGCATAAGGACAATTAAAACTAAAGCACAACATACAACTACATTCATAAAATTCATTTTAATTTAATCTTAGAATTTCAAGAAATAACCACTGCCCATAGAGGTATTACAAAGTTTAACAATATAAATTTTCTGTCTAGGGCATATACACTTAGACTTCATACATATGCTCCAAAATAGCAACAAACATATACTTAGGTTTAAGAACGCAAATTTGAATAATCCTTTAGTATAAAAGAAAATTTATAAATGAAAAACTAAATTTGTTCATAAGATTCTAACCTCGGATTATGGTTAGTTGGAAGCTTGAAATGGCTTCAAAACAGGTTCCTTTACTTCGGCATGACTGAAATTCTTGCTCAAATGGAGGTGATGGTGGCTGATTTTTATGGCTGCCTTGAAGAAGTTCTCTAAGTATTTTGCTTCAGCAAAGAAATGAGAAGAAGAGTGTGGGAACCGTGGAAGAGAAAGGAAGAAAAGATGAAGTCTTTGAAGAGAAGTGATAGAAACAATTATAGAGGAGACATGTTAAAGCATGTCACGGAGGAAATAAAGAAAATGAGGGCCAAGAGTAGTTGGAAAAGATATCCTTATGTCTCATCTAAAGACTTTAACACACATAATGCCAATATGACATTTTTGAGATTTATTAGAAGTTCTAAGGCTTTTTAGTAATCATACTAAATAAATATAGGAGAATTTTAGAAAATTTAAAAATAGATAAAAATAAATATTATAAAATAAATTTAAATGAAGCAATTTTTTTTATACATTAAAAATTAATTTAATTACCTCAATACCCGTTAGGAGAATAACGGGTGTCACAGATGACCTTGATCTTTAGAAGGAAATGAAGAGATTAGAATGAAAATGAACCCTATTTTCAAGAATAGCATTCAATGATGGAATGCTAAACCCTTAGATGAATGGAAACTGCGCTCAAATGTTGGAAGATCAGAGTTGCGCAGCAGAAGTGTGGTGTACAATTTAAAGGAATATGTCAAGAATATGATGAAAATTGTTGAAGTTTCAAGATGAAGGCTCAGTTTTAATGAAAAAGTAATGATCAAGGAAGTATGTTAAGAACGAAAAAGGATGACAAGGAAGATGAACTACCTATGAAGGTGCTAATTTTCGAGGACGAAAATTGTTAAGGAGGGAAGATTGTAACACCCGAGATTTTTAGTGCATTAAAAATGCATTAAATTAAAGATTATGTTAAGACAAAGTACAATTAAAGGAAAAATACTGTATAATAAGATGGAAAATTATACAGTGTTAGAGCAACGCAGTATAAGAATTGAATTGTGTGGACCACAATTTTATCTTATACTTTTTATAAAAGAAAAGAAAAAAAAAAAAAAAAAAAAATCAGAAATTTAAGCAAAATTCGAGACTTTCTCTCTCTAGATTTTCTCTCTCTAGAATTTCTCTCTCTCTCCTCAAATCTCGTTTGAGATTCCGGCGTTATTTTTCGACACCTCCCATACCAGTGGGAAGCTCTCGTTGAGCTGAGTCCAACGAGGTGTCGTGCCACCCAAAACACCGCCGGAGGAGGGCTCACGCGCCGCCCAAAGTGGCGGCGAAACCCATTTTTTCCCGACGTCGTTTCTCCGCCGTCCGACCACCAATCGACGTGATTTTGGTGTCTATGGACTCAGTGTGAGGAGAGGAACAAGATGGTACCAATTTTTCAGCTCAATTTTGGCTGGAAAGGATTCGCCGGAGCTGCCCCGTCGTCGCCGTGGAGCCGTCTCGGAGCCACCGCATATGGTGGCGGTGTGGCACACCGCCGGTGCCAAAACGATCAGAGGGCGACGGCGAGCAAGACCCCTCGGTCAATTGCTCCGTTCCGCCGCCCCTCGCCGGAGATCGACCTCCCTCGTCGTGCTCCGCCGCAAGAGAGGTCGAGGTGACCCATTGCGCCACCGTTGTGCCAAATTGAAGGCACAAATACGTTCAGAGGGTCACGGGGAAGCTTCCCAACACCTCAATTTTGGGGAAACACCGCGAGAAGGCGGAGAACCAAGGTCCACCGTGGAGCGCCGCCGTGAGGGGGTGGAGCCGCCGTTCCACGCGGTGTTGAGCTGCCCCACCGTAGGGGAAATACTCAGAGGAGGTCGGGGAACAATTCCCCCACCTCAATTTCACGGTACCGTCGCCGGAGGACCGAAATCGGAGCCGCCGGTTTCCGCCGAGAATTCCGTCTTCGATTGGCTATGTTGGAGGCCGAATTGGGTGAAATTGACCACACCAATCGACTCAGGAGGGTCGAATTAGGGGGGGTAGGCTCGAGCTCAGCCCTCAACGGGGCCAACCGCCGCCGGTCAACGGCCGGTCAACGGCGGTCAACGCCGGTCAACGGCCGGTCAAAGGGCAAAATGGGATTTTGTGATCCGGACCTCCGATCGAAGATCCGAGACCGCCTCCCGACTCGTTTCAACACTCTGAACGCAATGGTGACCTCCGTTTGAGCTAATTCCACTCCGATGAAAATCGTCCGGTACCGACTGCACGCGGATCGAGGCGATTCAAACAGTAATATCGGAGTCCAGAAGGACAGTTTCAAGAATGCATGATCTCCAGGAAGCATTCCTAGCCATTCATGGTCGCTCGAGGAGCACTGCAGAGGATGCTTCACATACTGTAGATGCAGCGAGATACAACTGGATCTGCTTAGCTTGGAGTTCAAGTAAGTAGGAATCTCGCATGCAGTTTGAACTGTTTTAGAATAAACTGTTTTAGATGCTTTCATAGAAATTTATGAAATGCATGATCAGTGATTGTTACACTGTTTTATGTAAGAATAGGTTTTATAACGTTACAAGGTGACGAAAAACCCGTTAAGGGTAAAATCGTCATTTTTAAGGAAACGGCTAGAACGGAGTCGAACACTCCGATTTAGCATAATGTTATTAGACGGAAAATGTTCCGATACGTTAAGTAACGTAACGGTCATGTGAGATCAAGATTTAACGAGGAATGTTTTAAGTAAACGAGAGGTAACCGATGGGTTACAAAGTTAAAAGGAAATGTAACCCCGGTGGGTTACAAGGCTAATTGAAGGAAATGTAAACTGACAATTTATAAGGTTGAGTAACAGAACGGTAGACCGATAGTATACCAAGTTATGAATAAGGAAAGAATGATTAATGTTTACGTTTTATTATCAATCGAGTGGATTGATAATAAAGAAAGTTAATTAATGAGTCGGCTGTCGTTTGATCAGGGCACAAAAGCCGACCAATGGAAGGAAAAGGAACGAGAAAGGAACGGAATAGAGAACGCTAGAGCATAGTTTGGGTAAGTTTCAAACCTCACCTACAGCATGAAGTAAATGATTTTTAAATGTTTATTTATATGATTTGCAAATGTGTTTGCAATTGTTAAGCAAGTTTCTTTTAAAGTATATTTGCATTTATTATGCAAAAAGTTTTAAAGTTCAAGAAAAAGAATTGCAATGAAATTGCAATCGTTATGTTAAAGGTTTATTGGCATATTGATATGCATAACGTTATTTAAAAGTCTAAGTTATGATTTTCAAAGTATTGAAAGTATGTTTTGCATTATGACAATGCATAATGTTTTATAGTTTAAGTTAAAGGTTTAATGATGCATTTGCTATGCAATAAGTTGCATTTTTTGTGCAATAAATTTAAGAATAAAAGTTGTAGTTTGCAAAATGTGTTTGCATTTTATGATGTATTTATTAAGCAATATGTTGCATTTGTTATGCAATGAGTGTTAGAATGCAAGTTATGATTTGCAAAATGTGTTTGCATTTTATGATGCATTTGTTAAGCAATATGTTGCATTTATAATGCAATTGGTTTTATAGTACAAGCTATGAATTGCAAATGTATTGCATATGATGTGATTGCATTTGAATGCTCACTAAAGTTAATAAGAAGGTAACGTAAGAATAAAAAGAAAGTGTCGTACCAGCCTCTTTGTTATGAGGTAATGAAAGTAAAATTAAAGTGTGACCTCCTGAAGGTGAGGTACAAGACCTCAATGTTTGATGGTCTCAAGTCTTCCACAAGGGAAGCATCATGTTTATGATCTCATGATTAATGAGTTGGTACGAACACTAAAGAAAGTAAGGAAAATGAAAGTTATAAGATAAAGAAAGTTAAAGAACAAGAATAAAGGTTGAGAAAGAAAGGAATATTTAAGTTTATAGAATGTTCATAAAAGGCTCATAATTAAAGTTAATAATTGAGCATAAATGGAGTCATGCATTCTGATGTTACTTGAATGCTTTTTTATGAAATGTTTATATGTTATGTTTATGGAAAACATTCTGAAAAATGTTTACGATAAATGTTTATGAATAACGTTTTCATGTTTTCAAGAAACGGTTTACGAATGACGTTTTAAGAAAAACGTTGCAAGAAAAGGTTTACGAAAAACGTTTATGCAAAACGTTTTCAGAAATGTTCTATGAAAGACGTTTATGAAGAACGTTTTTAGAAATGTTTAAGGAAAACGTTTATGAAAAATATTTTCATAAATGTTTATGGAAAACGTTCATGAAGAACGTTTCAAGAGAAAGGTTTTCATGATAAAAGTTTTTTAAGCATGTTTAAATGCTTTGTGAGATTATGTTTGAACTTGCTGAGCGAAAGCTCATTAAAAGTTTTTCATGCTGTAGGTAACTTATGGGTGACCAATAGGACCCGATAGAAGAGCTGGGTGCTGCGGAGGACAGATGCGAAGATTTGGGTATGGATACCATCACTGTTTGCTTCCGCTACGTAAAGAAAATGTTTTCTATTGTTTAATGTTGTGTTTTCAAAGTTTTAAAGAAATTCAGAGTTTTAAGAATTGTATTCAAAGTTTTAAGATACAGTTTATGAACTGTTTTATGTAATTATAAAGTAAAGTTTTAAACTATGATTTAATAAATGTTTCTTATTAAGTTTTGAGAAACGATTTGAAATGAGTTTAAGGTCAGGTGTTGAGCGATGTCTCCACTTGAATGCGACAGAGGTCGCATCAGTATTAAAGAAAGTTTAAGGAAAGAAAAAAAAATTTTACTACAGTATTTTCTTACTAAGTAATTAAGATTACTGTTTATGAAACGATGATTATGAAAGTAAAGTGACTGCCCGAAAAGGCGGGTCGTCACATTATGACACCCACATCATGTCTGTAATAGATTGCATTTATGTTAATGTTTTGTGGGAATGCTTCGTAGGAAAGAAAAAAAGAAAGAAAGGAAAAAATATTATGTTATTTGTTTTGGCTGTTTGTATTTTGAGAGAGAATAGAAGCTTGTCTATAATTTTGGGTTCCTTTTAAACGCTCTATTATATTATTTTAATATGTGTTTTTAATATAAATATTTGTGTTGTTATTTTATAATTATTATTATTATTGTTAATGTTATTGTTATTGTTATTATGTTTTAATTTATTTTAGTTGGGATTATGATAAAAAAATATTTCTTCAGCAATATTCTTAATCTAATAATAAATTATAGTTCAAATACAGTTAAGGACTAAAAAAGGGTATCATGAACATATGGACTTATCCGACCATATCTTAAGGCCACAATGCGGACTTAAAAATCCTCGTGAGTTAATAGTTTTCATTGGTTTTACTATTTACAAGTCGATTCCACCTTAACGGTTTAATTTAATTTAATTTAATTTTTAATTATTTTTAACAGTCGCGGCCTCGTTTTTAGGTTATGATGAGTTATGAGATATGTTATGAATCTTAACAACTGCCCAAACCGTTTATAAGTAGTTTGATTTAGTTTGGTTTGTGTAAAAACATTTAATCTGCCCAAACTACTCAAAAATAAAATTTACTCTTGATTTGGTTGATGGTTTGGAGGAAAAAACCACCTAACCCCTTGCGAACACCCCCAAATTACAACCCAACTTTATTCCATTTTTATTTCGTATTTCACAAAAAAAAAATATAATTCCGTACTTTCTTTCCTGCCCTTACGTCGTCAATTTAAAAAAAAAACACATATTATTCCTTTTTTTGTTTTAAATCCCAATTGTGTACACAAAAAATTCCCAATTTCTTATATTTCCTTTTTTTTTGTTATTATATTATTATTATTATTATTATTATTATTATTATTATTTTGAAGTTATCCTTATTGTTGTTTTTGTTGTTATAAGTTGTCAAATTTTCCCTTATTAAGGTTTCTTTATCAGTGTTATATGTTATTATTAACGAGTTAACCAAATTTCATGATTACAAATTTTTGTACAAAATATCTCACATTAATTACAAACTTTGTTAAAATTAATTAAAAGAATTTTTTTTCATTTTTATGGATTTTGCTATTTTAAAGTTTTTTTTATTTATTTTACAATTCAAGCTTTGTTATCCAAATACCAAGTTCCAACTTTAAAACTACAATTCTAAGCGTTCTACTAAACATAGTTCAAATATTCTGTTTGGACTAAAATTCAAATTGCACATTCAAACGTCAATTTGGACCACTGTTTAAACGCACAGTTTGAACTTTTCTATTCAAATTAAAAAAAGTTCAATCTAACATAATTTGAACTAAGGATTAATAGTTCTAAGAGTCCCTGAACTTTTAACATTGTGACAATTTGGTTCTTAAATTAATTTAATATGCTAAAATAATCTCTAGATTTTTAATTTGTGACAATTTGGTCCTTAAACTAATTTGCTAGACTGAAATAGTCCTTCAATTATTTTTTAATAACAAAATCACTCCTATCTATTAGTCACTATTAAAATTTGAATGAAAAACATCACAACAGCCTTCACCCTATGGCACTCCTCTCCACAGCACTGACCTTACTTCACCCCCTTCCTACACCCTCTTTGCAACAAAACCACTCTATATCTGCCCCACCAGTTACCTCATCTGCTAGCCATACTGCGGTACTGTGCCGTCGTAGTGCCACGCCTCTACCATCACTATTTTAGCATATTAAATTAATTTTAGGACCATATTGTCATGATGTTAAAAGAACAACGACTATTTTAGCATATTAAATAAATTTAAGGACTAAATTGTCACAATGTTAAAAATCTATAGACTATTCTTGTAATGACCAAGGGGAATTCATGAACAAAATTTGATATTTAATTACATTTAATTAATGAATTTGCCCTCATAAATCGTATTTTTGTAAAAATTACGATAATACATAGTGAATGTTGTTGATAGAAAATATTACTATAGATTTGATGCGATAATAGATATGGTCCAAATACACATTTTGTGAGCATAAATGCTCAAAAATTTGTGAAAAATAGCCATAAAATGAATTTTTATATCACAACTAAATACGGTATTGTGATATAAATTAATAAATGATTAAGGTATAGATAAGATAGAAAGGCATGCCAAAACCCTAAAACGACGTAAAAGGGGTTCAACATAATGTAAGTACACTGCTAAGGTAAAACATAGATACAGAAAATGCTATGTTTTGACTCCAAAAGTGGACTAAAGAATAGGTAGGATATTCTATACAGTATAAGAATTCGTTTTCCAATGGTTTCACTTTAATAGTATAAGAAAAATATTATATGGTGAAAAATTATAATGTGTAAAATTTTGAGGGCCCACCAAATAGACACCCATTAGATTGTGATTGGGCCACCACATCATGAAATGTGGCCCAATCACCTAAAGCAACCCATTACCATAATTAAAAAAAAAAAAAAAAACTCATGAGATAAGCCTTAATTAAAGGCTTAAGAAACAAACTTTTTTTTTTTTTCATTTCTTCCTTCCCAAAATTCAATAGCTCCAAGCCCTCCCTCTCAAAATTTTCTCAATCCAAAAATTCTCACAAAACCTTCTCCAATCAAGTTTTAAGCTTCAAAGATCAAGGTTTTACATATTTTTAAGGTAAAAATCAAAACTTTTTCTCAAGTTTACCTAGGGTTTTTCTTGGTCTGGGGGGGGGGGGCGGGGGGGGAATTTGACCTAAGATTTGCTCATGTGAAACATGCATAGGAAATTGCAAAGAAGCCCTTGGAAGGTCTAGGGTCACAAATTTTTCTTTTGGTAAGTCAATTTTTTTTTTCAAATCTAAAGTTTATTTGATTTTTTGTTTTGGTTTTGTTGTTCAAAAAGGCAGTGATCCTGTCACGCCCCGGAGTACAGGAGGTGACGTGGCGAAATATTTAGATTAATTAAAAGAGGATTTAATTGAAATTAAGAGTTTAAAAATCCAATTAAGTGAGAAATAAAGAGATTTTCCACCACATTTGATAAAAAGAATTTGTAAATATTAAGCAAATAATAATAATAAAATAAAAACCGCGAATATGGGTTCCACAACCCACAACTTGTGCACACACATGGTTCTAACAATATCACAAATACAATTACAGTCCAAGTACAAATATGGTTAAGTCTTACATGCCTTGATTAATAATACAGAATATAAATAAACTCTCCTATTGCTCCTGAGTTCGATCCGAAGAATCTTCTCCAAACCTAAATGGAAGACCACCTAGATGGGGGAAATTTAAAACAATAAAACGTGAGCGAAAGGCTCAGTAGGACTAAGTTTTATAAATAATTTAATTTAAAGAAATAGTTCATTGTTAGGAGTACTCAAAAGAGAACTTAACAAATAAATAAATAAATGCATAATTTGAGTAGAGCCGTTCTGACACAGAACAGTCTACTCGTACAACCAAAAACACCATTTTTCTTTTACCTAGGCAAACCATGAAATCACCACCGTAGTGGCCCAGCTGGGTTTCGGGACCTGCCCCCAAGGTCGATCGCTACACGACCCGATCTCTGATATGGCATCATGCCCATGTGTTTATTATCATTATCATTCAAAACCCAATTACCGAGTGTTGTCAATTACATTTATTATGAAATTCATTTCAGATCACGGTATATTAAGATATAACCGATAAAACCATTTTCAAACAACCGTTGAAAACATTTTGATAGAAATCATTTTCAAAGCCAAATCATTTTGAAACTAGGCTACCAAGGAATAGGATAGAAGTCCTACCTCAATACTCATGCCGGTGCCCCACATCGTAATCCCGGTCCGTTATACGTTAGCTCCGTAGAACCATGAACGATCCTAGATACCAACTACGTCGATCAATATCTAGTTCAAGACATTCTATGTTACCAAACCATTTCATGATATCCTAGTGTGCCATTTGTACCTTTAAAATCATCCTATAAGGTTGGAATTTAAATCTGGGTTCAAAACAGTGAAAACGGGTAAAAATCACAAAATTTTCCATGCCTCGGTCGGCCTGCCGGACGCCCTGCTTCGGCCTGCCGAACTGCACAGTTCGGCCTGCCGGAAGCAAAGTTCGGTCGGCCGAACATTTCCCCAGATTCGGCCTGCCGGTCGGAAGAACACCGGCTTGTCGATCATCACTCCGGCCTGCCGAACACACAGTTCAGCCTACCGAACACACAGTTTGGCCTACCGAACTGGGAAAATCCAGAAATCCTAGCCATGGGTTTCTTGATCCCCAAAATCAAAATCTTGTTTCCAACCTGTTTTTCTCAAATCCCAGGCATGAAAAACAATTATAGTTGATAGAAAAACATTCTAGAACATGTTTGGAATCATTTAAACAACATTTAAACTCAAAATCCTCAAAAATCTGAAAATGAGAAAAAGAGGAGAAAAATGAAAAATCTTGAATCCAATCCGTTTTTCTTCAATCTAGGCTTAGATTCTAGTTGTTCTAAGTTTATTTAACACAAATCTACAGTTTTCTAAGCTTAAACAAACCTAGATTTCAAAAACACACAAAATTGAAAATTTTGTAAAAAGTTTAGAAATTTCGAATCTAACCTCGAATCGAAGCTTCAATCCGCGTTCTCGGTTGCCGAATCACGTCCCCGAGCTTCCTCCTTGCTATCCCGAAGCTTGGATTCGAATTTGTTTTAAAAATTTTGAGAGAGAGATGTAGAGAGAGAGAGGCTGCCGAGAGATCAAGAAAGAGAAGAGAGAGAGAGTGAAACCGGGAGAGAATGAGAGGAGAGAGAGAGGAAGGAAATAAATAGAGAAAATCGGTGGGCGGTTTTACTGTGCAAAAATCATGTGCCGCCCACGTTTTTGTAAAACAGAGTATTTTTAACATTTTACAAATTGTTGTGTTTTAAAACTCAAAACATCATTTTAAATCAATAAGAAATCATTTGAATGCATCAATTTAACAAAACAACCAAAAACTCAAAATCCAACCAAATAATCTAATTAAAGTTAAAACTTTAATTATGGCACACTAATTCATCATTTACATTACATTAACATTAAATAAATTTCGGGACGTTACAGCTCTCCACCCCTAAAAGAAATTTCGTCCTCGAAATTTACAACTCATCTCAAAAGCAAAACAAATGCGGATACAATTCCCGCATACTCGACTCTAATTCCCAAGTGGCTTCATCGACCCCATGATGCTGCCACATGACCTTTACCAACGGTATCTCACGACGACGCAAGCTAATCACTTTTCGGTCGATAATCTGAATCGGCACTTCTTCGTACGTCGTATCCTCCTGAACCTGTACATCGCGAAACGAAACTATCTTATCCTGCCCAGGTGGACATTTCCTAAGCAGCGACACATGAAACACATCGTGCACATGAGAAAGTTCGGGCGGAAGATTAAGCCGATAAGCAACCACACCAACACGCTGAGTGATCTCGAACGGCCCAATATACCTCGGCGCGAGTTTCTCACTCACTCCGAACCACATAGTTCCCTTACGAGGTGACACCCTCAAGAGAACAAAATCTCCAACCGTGAACTCTAAGGGTCTACGTCTCCTATCCGCGTAACTCTTTTGACGACTCTGAGCTGCTCTCAACCGACCTCGAATCACCACGACTTTCTCGTTGCTGTCACGAATCTCTTTCGGCCCAAGAATAACTCTATCTTCCGGCTCGGCCCAACACACAGGTGACCGACACGGTCGCCCATACAATGCCTCAAATGGTGCCATACCGATACTCGCCTGATAACTGTTGTTGTACGCAAACTCCGCCAAATGCAAACATTGCTTCCAATTCCCGCCGAAGTCCAACGCACAAGCACGCAACATATCCTCGAGAACCTGGATAACCCGCTCAGACTGCCCATCAGTCTGAGTATGAAACGCCGTACTGAAGTTCAAATCCGTACCCAAAGCCTCCTGAAAACTCCTCCAGTACTTAGCATTAAACCTGGTGTCTCGATCAGAGGTGATGGACAAAGGAACTCCATGCAACCTCACAATGTTCTGCATATACAACTCCCCGAGAATCTTCCTCGAACACGTCGACCTAAACGGAATGAAATGCGCCGATTTCGTCAACCTGTCGACCACAACCCAAACTGCATCATGCCGCTGCTCCGTCCTCGGCAAACCTGTGAGGAAATCCATCGTCACATGCTCCCATTTCCACCCTGGAATAGGAAGCGGCTGAAGCTGACCTGCAGGCTTCTGATGCTCAGCTTTCACCTGGAGACACGTCGAACACTTGGCCACGTACTCACGAACATCTTTCTTCATGCCTCTCCACCAATACTGCCTCTTCAAATCGCGATACATCTTGGTGCTCCCCGGATGAATAGCAAACTGAGACCTATGAGCTTCGTCTAGAACGACTTTCGTCACCTCGGCGATAACTGGAACTGCAAGACGCTCCCGAAAGTACAACGATCCATCTGCATGCACGCTCCATTCCTCGAACTGCTCTCCGTTCTGAATCCGCGACCAAATCCCCTGCAAATGTCGATCCTGCCACTGGCTTTGCTTCACCGTCCGAACAAGAGCTGGAGTCGCTTCCACATGATATAACGAAACTCGATCACCATCTTCACGATACAGTAGCCGATACTCACTCACTGTCGCATCCCTGCTCCAGTCCTCAAAAATCAAACAAGCGAGAATCCCTGAAGACTTCCTGCTAAGCGCGTCCGCGACCACATTAGCTTTCCCGGGATGATACTGCAAAACGAAATCATAATCCTCCATGTACTCCACCCATCTGCGCTGCCTCAAATTGAGATCCCTCTGAGTGAACAAATACCTCAAACTCTTGTGATCGGAGAAGACCTGAAACGATGCTCCATACAAATAACATCTCCAAATCTTCAGCGCGTAAATCACCGCCGCAAGCTCTAAATCGTGAGTAGGATAATTCCGCTCGTGAGGTCGTAGCTGTCTCGATCTGTATGCAACCACACGCCCATGCTGCATCAACACGCATCCAAGTCCACGCCCTGAAGAATCAGCATAAACCTCATACGGCTCATTACTAGTAGGAATAACCAACACTGGAGCTGAAGTCAACCGGTTCTTCAATTCCTGAAAAGCAAGCTCACAATCTTCATCCCACTCAAACCTGACATTTTTCTTGATCAATCTCGTCAACGGAGCTGCAATCTTCGAAAAGTCCTTTACAAATTTCCTGTAATATCCAGCAAGACCTAAGAAGCTGCGAATCTCCGCTACATTCCTTGGTCGTTCCCACTCCAATATAGCTTCAATCTTGGATGGATCCACTGAAATACCATGCTTCGAGATGACATGACCCAGAAATTTGACCTCAGTCAACCAGAACTCACATTTTTCCCTCTTAGCATACAACTGGTGCTCCCGCAGAGTCTGAAGCACGATCCGAAGATGCTGCTCATGCTCCTCCCAAGTCTTAGAATACACAAGAATATCATCGATGAACACGATCACAAACTGATCCAGATACGGCCTAAATACCCTGTTCATCAGATCCATAAAAGCTGCTGGAGCATTCGTCAACCCAAAAGACATGACCAGAAACTCGAAGTGCCCATACCGAGTCCTAAAAGCTGTCTTGGGAATATCCTCTTCCTTGATCCTGAGCTGATGATAACCTGAACGCAAATCAATCTTCGAGAAGTATCGCGAACCTCCCAACTGATCAAATAGCTCATCAATCCTAGGCAAAGGATACTTGTTCTTCACCGTAACACGATTCAGCTATCGATAATCCACACATAACCTGAGAGTCTCATCGTGCTTCTTAGCAAACAAAACCGATGCTCCCCACGGAGATGTGCTATTCTGAATATATCCTTTATCAGCAAGCTCCTGAAGTTACTTCCTCAATTCCTTCATCTCTGCTGGCGCCATCCGATAAGGTGCCATAGAAATCGATGATGTCCCTGGAAACAACTCGATACCAAACTCAATCTCCCGATGCGGTGGTAACCCTGATAACTCGTCGGGGAAAACATCCTCGAATTCATCAACCACCGATATCGCTACACTACCTTTCAAAACATAGGGCTCGTAATCTAGATTGGCAAGAAAAGCACAACAACCTAGATTCCTTCGCCCTCCTAGACACGACTTCATAAGACGCTCACTCATCGACCAATCACCACCACCCTGGTAAGTGATTACCGTCCCCCTATCAGACACTAGGGTCACTTTTCTAAGTTGGTAGTCCACGACTGCACTATACCTGGACAACCAGTCCATCCCTAAAATCACATCATAGGAACTCATGGGGAGTATAATCAAATCACTTTTCAAAATCTCATCCCCAATCTTTATTTCACAGGATTTACACACACAATTTACACACACCCGCCCCAAGGGAGATGTTATGACTAGGGGTTCATTAAACTCTTCTATCTCTAATCCCAAGGCATGTACAAAAGAACTCGAAATGAGAGAATGATAGGCACCGGTATCAAATAAAACGCGAGCTAAAGATCTAGAAACCAAGATCATACCATCGACAACTGCGTTACCAGTCTGAGAATCTGACCCTCCAGAGGCCATTGCATGAACCTACACTGGCGCATTTCCTTTTCCTCTACCGACATTGCTGGGTCCTGGATTACTCGGTCGATGCTGTTGAGATGGAGACGACTGCACACTACCTGTACTTGGTGCTCTATAATGAGGAACACTGCACTGAAAATGCTGCGGCTGCTGCCCCATGCCGGATATGAGAATTGCTGAGGAGAAAACTGCAGATACTGCAACTGCGGGTACTACGGAGGTAGGGTCTAAGACTGAGGCTGAGACGAACGACTGGCATCCTCCCCGGTCTGAGATCTAAGACGAGCACTCCTGATCGGGCAATTCCTCTTGATGTGTCCAGGCTGCTGACAGAAATGACAATGAAAGCTGTAGGGGTTGCTGCTCCCGCTGCCAGACGAACTGCTGCTGCCACTGGTCGCACCGCCTTGCTTGCCTTTCCCCGGAGCTAGACGACTACTAATGCTCTTCATGCCACTCCTCTGCGATCCTCCTGAAGCCTTGGCTCGGTCCTCACAATACTGCACGTAATCATTCTCCACGGAGATCACCGACGACACAAGCTCTCCGAAACCCCTAAGCCGTAGAGCAACCAACTGCCGCCGAATAGGAGCCTTGAGTCCCTCCTGAAACTTGATGCATTTCTCGCGCTCCGATGCCACAGCTGATGGAGCAAATCTAGCCAACTCGTTAAATTTTGCCTCATACTCCCGAACTGACAGATCACCCTGCTGCAATCTATAAAACTCAGCTGCCTTCTGGTCTCTATATCCCTGCAGAAAATACCGATCATAGAACAGCTCCTCGAACTTGTCCCAACCGATATCGCCACCGCGCTCCAGACGCTTAGTTTGTTTCCACCAGGTGTTGGCGCCACCCTCGAGCTTATATGCCGCAAACTCCACACGATACTCCTCAGGCACACCAAGAGTATCTAGATGCTTCAAGATCGAATCCAACCAATATTCTGCTAACTGCGGATCCCCATTGCCATCAAAAGTCAGAATAGACGCCCGCCGAAATTCCTTAAAGAAAGCATGCCGACTACCAACACTGGAGTCTTCCGGTCTAGCCCTGGCTGCCATCTGCCGAAAAGCCGCAAACATAGACCTCATCATGCTCTCATCATTTCCAAACTCGGCGTCAGCAGTCGAACGACGTCTAGGTGTCATTCTCTCACTTCTGAAAACAAAATTGGACTGTCAGAGGTATTTCATTGTCAAACCTATGTGTGCACAATTCCCAAGGTTCATAACCTTGAGCTCTGATACCATTCTGTCACGCCCCGGAGTACGGGAGGTGACGTGGTGGAATATTTAGATTAATTAAAAGAGGATTTAATTGAAATTAAGAGTTTAAAAATCCAATTAAGTGAGAAATAAAGAGATTTTCCACCACATTTGATAAAAAGAATTTGTAAATATTAAGCAAATAATAATAATAAAATAAAAACCGCGAATATGGGTTCCACAACCCACAACTTGTGCACACACATAGTACTGACAATATCACAAATACAATTACAGTCCAAGTACAAATATGGTTAAGTCTTACATGCCCTGATTAATAATACAGAATATAAATAAACTCTCCTATTGCTCCTGAGTTCGATCCGAAGAATCTTCTCCAAACCTAAATAGAAGACCACCTAGATGGGGGAAATTAAAAACAATAAAACGTGAGCGAAAGGCTCAGTAGGACTAAGTTTCATAAATAATTTAATTTAAAGAAACAGTTCATTGTTAGGAGTACTCAAAAGAGAACTTAACAAATAAATAAATAAATGCATAATTTGAGTAGAGCCGTTCTGACACAGAACAGTCTACTCGTACAACCAAAAACACCATTTTTCTTTTACCTAGGCAAACCATGAAATCACCACCGTAGTGGCCCAGCTGGGTTTCGGGACCTGCCCCCAAGGTCGATCGCTACACGACCCGATCTCCGATATGACATCATGCCCATGTGTTTATTATCATTATCATTCAAAACCCAATTACCGAGTGTTGTCAATTACATTTATTATGAAATTCATTTCAGATCACGGTATATTAAGATATAACCGATAAAACCATTTTCAAACAACCGTTGAAAACATTTTGATAGAAATCATTTTCAAAGCCAAATCATTTTGAAACTAGGCTACCAAGGAATAGGATAGAAGTCCTACCTCAATACTCGTGCCGGTGCCCCACACTGCAATCCCGGTCTGCTATACGTTAGCTCTACGGAACCACGAACGATCCTAGATACCAACTACGTCGATCAATATCTAGTTCAAGACATTCTATGTTACCAAACCATTTCATGATTTCCTAGTGTGCCATTTGTACCTTTAAAATCATCCTATAAGGTTGGGATTTAAATCTGGGTTCAAAACAGTGAAAACGGGTAAAAATCACAAAATTTTCCATGCCTCGGTCGGCCTGCCGGACGCCCTGCTTCGGCCTGCCGAACTGCACAGTTCGGCCTGTCGGAAGCAAAGTTCGGTCGGCCGAACATTTCCCCAGATTCGGCCTGCCGGTCGGAAGAACACCGGCCTGCCGATCATCACTCCGGCCTGCCGAACTGGGAAAATCCAGAAATCCCAGCCACGGGTTTCTCGATCCCCAAAATCAAAATCTTGTTTCCAACCTGTTTTTCTCAAATCCCAGGCATGAAAAACAATTATACTTGATAGAAAAACATTCTAGAACATGTTTGGAATCATTTAAACAACATTTAAACTCAAAATCCTCAAAAATCCGAAAATGAGAAAAAGAGGAGAAAAATAAAAAATCTTGAATTCAATCCGTTTTTCTTCAATCTAGGCTTAGATTCTAGTTGTTCTAAGTTCATTTAACACAAATCCACGGTTTTCTAAGCTTAAACAAACTTAGATTTCAAAAACACACAAAATTGGAAATTTTGTAAAAAGTTTAGAAATTTCGAATCTAACCTCGAATCGAAGCTTCAATCCGCGTTCTCGGTTGCCGAATCACATCCCCGAGCTTCCTCCTTGCTATCCCGAAGCTTGGATTCGAATTTGTTTTAAAAATTTGAGAGAGAGATGTAGAGAGAGAGAGGCTGCCGAGAGATCAAGAAAGAGAAGAGAGAGAGAGTGAAACCGGGAGAGAATGAGAGGAGAGAGAGAGGAAGGAAATAAATAGAGAAAATCGGTGGGCGGTTTTACTGTGCGAAAACCATGTGCCGCCCACGGTTTTGCAAAACAGAGTATTTTTAACATTTTACAAATTGTTGTGTTTTAAAACTCAAAACATCATTTTAAATCAATAAGAAATCATTTGAATGCATCAATTTAACAAAACAACCAAAAACTCAAAATCCAACCAAATACTCTAATTAAAGTTAAAACTTTAATTATGGCACACTAATTCATCATTTACATTACATTAACATTAAATAAATTTCGGGACGTTACAGATCCTTTATGTAAGTTGTGGTTTGATTTTCTTAATTCCATGGTTTATGTTGAGGTTTGTTGTTGAAATTTGGGTTTGAAAGTGAAAATTGGTATTTCGTGTAAATAGGAAATTTTGTAAAATTTAATGTTAGTTTTTTAAGGAATTGTGATTTAGCATGAAAACAAGTTTGGAAAGTCTTGAAATTGCATGAACAATAGTTGGAATGCTATCTTAAATGAATTTTTGCAAAAATTACCCTATGGACTAAATTGCAAAGAAAATTGTTTTTTCGACAGAATTGAAAAAAAAAGCCAAAAAGGCCCCTGTACAGTGGCAATTTTGAAAAAGTTAAATATAAAAGTTGTAGATCTAAACAAAACTACTAAGAGTCACAGACAGTTCATCAAAAATTGTCTTCATTTGCGAGTTATGGATTTTACAAAATTTGTTAAAATTGAGAAAAAAAATTTAAGGGGCAAAAATGTCTTTTTGCAAAAAGAATTTGGTAGGGTACTTTAAGAAAATTTGATACTCTTGAAAAATAGGGATTAATGGTTTAAAAAAATTGTTTTTGGTCCCAGAGCCAAAATCGTTAAAAATTTTCAAATCAGGGGTATAATTGTAAAGTTTTGATAAACTTGGGTTTTCACTGCAATTAAGCGACCCGATGCCTTGAACCTTTGTTTCCATGTTAATAAGTGGCGTTTTGAATTAATTTAGCCAAAACGGACTTAGGAATTCAAAGTGGCCCATCGAGGGCAAAAATGTCATTTTTTCATAAAATGGTCAATGCGGACCCTGAACTGCTCAAAATAGAGGAAAACAACCCTAATAAGAATTTCTTTTTTTTAGACACTACAAAATAGAAGGAAAGCAAAGGGCGGTTGAACTTTACGAAATCGAAATAGTAATCTGAATTAGTAACCGCTAAGTATACCTTATATATATAGTTAAATGGTAATGATTTGGCTAATAATGATATAATTGGCCAAACAGGTCACTAAACGTGTAATAAAGAACCCAAAGATAGTCTTTGTAGCAACAAAAACAAGTAAGTTTCAAACCCACCTACAGTATGACATAGTAGGTTTAAGGGTTTAGTATACTCATGCAAATATACATGTGTTATGCAATTAAGAAAAGTGTATAGGTTTTGCACTTAGAAAATAAGTGTTCTAACATGCATAGTATGATGACCACAATAAAAGGACCGGTAAATATATCACCAGAAATAAGAAAAATGTCGTACCAGCTCCCGAAGAAAATAGGAGTTCAAAGTTAAAGTTTCGATATAGTCTCGGTGTTACGATGACCGATGCGCACATATAGTATGAGCACTTGGGCCATAATTAAAGATAAAGTATGATAAGAATAAAGAATGTTCATAAGAAAGCATGAATGGATCATGCATACTAGCATTTGATGCATGTGGACTATATTTAGACTTACTAGACATAAGCTCATCTAGTCATTTCATGCTGTAAGAATTCTCACTAGAAGGTCAGACTGATCGTATTGATGAGCTGATAGTGGAATATGAGCGATGTGCAGATCAAGATATGGATATCGCTACAATAACGTTTCCGTTGTTATGTATATTAAGTAATTTTAAAACTTGATGTATATAAAGAAGTAGTATAGTTAAGTAAGACAAATCTTCTTTTGAATATGTTAACTACATGACGTTATGAAAAAAAAAGTTTGATTATATATATATATATAAGAATAATAAGACGTTTGAATTTATATATATGATCTAATATTTAAACAAATTTAAGAATTACATATATACGTAAGTTAAAAGGAATAAAAGCAGGGTTTGTAACAAAATAGGTTGTAACAATTCTAGCCCATTAAATTAAGTTAAAAAAATAAATTGCCACAATATTAAAAATCCACTTGCTTCACCCTTGAACCAACAAACCATACAGTGGCCACAGTTTTCACAAGTGAAACAGTAAAACATCGCCGGACCAATCGCATTTTAATTTCTCGGTTCTACTGCACTACAATGCAACACTGCCAACACAAAGACACACCTTGCACAGGCCATCTGAGATGTCTTTTCTAAAATTCTTTACCACAATCCCACTCTGACTACTTCACCGCATTTATCTCAATAATACTCTTTCGTAATCCTAACAAACACCTCAAAACAGACACAGAAACAGAAAGACCCACAAATGGCAATACCCATCCCCCAGATAAATCATTGTAATCTATCTCTTTTAGCAAAACATTTTGATTTGCATGCTCTTTCACCTCTATAAAAAAGACCAGAACAAACCCACCTTCTCTGTCGTTCAAAACTAGAACTTTTCAATGGAGAAATCTGGGTATGGCCGTGACGGCATTTTCAGGTCTCTGAGACCTCCTCTCGTCTTCCCCAAAGATCCCAATCTCTCTATGGTCTCTTTCCTCTTCAGAAACTCTACCTCTTACCCTCATCGACGCCGATTCCGGCGAGACCCTCTCCTTCTCTCACTTCAAATCCACCGTCGCCAAGGTCTCCCATGGCTTTCTCAATCTGGGCATCAAGAAAAACGACGTCGTTCTCATCTTCGCTCCCAATTCCATCCACTTCCCGGTCTGCTTCCTCGGCGTGATCGCCATCGGCGCCATCGCCACCACCTCGAACCCTCTCTACACCGTCTCCGAACTCTCCAAACAAGTCAAAGATTCCAATCCCAAACTCGTCATCACAGTTCCCGAATTGTGGGAAAAAGTCAAAGGCTTTGATCTCCCAACAATCTTCTAATCTCCCAAACAACACATATCAAATATCCCGCAAAAGGTCTTGACTTTCGATGATTTGGTCAACTTATCCGGGTCGGCTTCTGATTTTCCACCGGTCAACATCAAGCAAAACGACACGGCGGCGCTTTTGTACTCCTCCGGGACGACAGGGACGAGCAAAGGAGTGGTTTTGACTCACGGGAATTTCATTTCCGCTTCTTTGATGATCGTCATGGATCAGGACCTTGCGAAGGAGATGCACCGCGTGTTCCTCTGCGTTCTGCCGATGTTTCACGTGTTTGGGCTGGCGGTGATCATGTACTCGCAGTTGCAGAGGGGAAACGCCGTCGTTTCGATGGCGAGATTCAATCTGGAGAAGATTCTGATGACGGTGGAGAAGTATAAGATCACCCACTTGTGGGTTGTGCCTCCTGTTGTGCTTGCTCTGGCGAAGAACAGTGTGGTCAGAAAGTACAATCTTTCTTCCTTGAAGCATATTGGGTCTGGGGCTGCACCACTGGGCAAAGAATTGATGGACGAGTGTGCTAAGATTATTCCTCAAGGTGTTGTTGCTCAGGTACTCAGTTGCTCAATCAAAAAGCTCTGTTGATGATTTTGTTCAGTGTGTGTATCAGGAAAGTTTGGAGCAATTCACACAAAGTAGTATAGCATATGGAATATGCCATTTTTATGCTTTTTACTGTTAAATATAATATCGGCGTTGAAATTTGCATTGGAGACGGTCTTAGTGTGTCAATACCTTGTGTAGCTGAGTATTTTACTTCTTATTAGTCAAATTATTTTAACCTGCGAACAACAGTTTTAATGCCTGCAAAAAACTTGCAATGTAGTAACTAAGGTTTATGATACATAGATAAGATAACTGGAGCTCAAAGTTTTTCGGTGCTGATTTAGAAATTCTCTCGTTTGTTTCTTCAGGGGTATGGTATGACAGAAACGTGTGGGGTTGTTTCAATGGAGGATATAAGAGAAGGTAAACGAAATACTGGTTCAGCTGGAACTCTTGTTTCAGGAGTTGAAGCTCAGATAGTTAGCGTAGAGACTTCGCAGCCTCTCCCTCCAAATCAGTTAGGGGAGATATGGGTGAGAGGGCCTAATATGATGCAAGGTATGTGTGTATGTGAGCGTTTGTCTCAATTGCCTTCATTGTTCATATATATACACACAAAAACATTTAAGATTGACATGTATGTAGAGCCACGTTAACTCAATATTCTCTAGGATTTTTCCCTTGATCTTGACCTCTCATTGAGATGAATGTGTAATTCTTATCATATGGAAACCATTTTCAGGTTACTTCAACAACCCAGAGGCGACAAAATTGACTATAGACGAGCAAGGTTGGGTGCATACAGGTGATCTTGGATACTTTGATGAAGATGGACATCTTTTTGTCGTTGACCGTATAAAAGAGCTCATCAAGTATAAAGGTTTTCAGGTTAGTATTTATATTTGATAAATGCGTGTTTTCTGGTGCTTGTTCTGTATTATTTCGATATAAAAGTTGAGGAGAAAAACACGAGATTTTTTTTTTTTTCCTTTTGCATCGACAATATATGTTAATTGTATCATCTGAAACAGAGCAATATGTCCAGCAATTTGCAGCTTTTTTATATATTGATATTCCTTGACTTTTTGAAAACTTTTGTGCTGTTTCGAGACTATTATTTGGAACTTGGACAACAACCTTGATCACCATAGTTTGAAGTTGTTACTTGATGTAATTTGGTCCTTGCCAGGTTGCTCCAGCTGAGCTCGAAGGACTGCTCGTTTCTCACCCTGAAATATTAGATGCAGTTGTCATCCCGTAAGTTGTAATTCTAAGCACACAATCTGCATTACTAGCTTCACTTATGGCAATTTGAGTCATACTTCAATGTCTGATCCCCACAGATTTCCTGATGCTGATGCCGGCGAGTTCCCCGTCGCATATGTCGTTCGCTCTCCCAACAGCTCATTGACTGAAGAGGATGTGAAGAAATTTATAGCTAACCAGGTAAGATTTTTATAAGGTTGTCTGCAAACAAACTTCTGCTTCTAGCTACAAAAATTGGCTAATTGTTCTTCATTTTTATCACAGGTTGCACCTTTCAAAAGATTACGACAAGTGACTTTCATAAACAGTGTCCCCAAATCTTCTTCAGGAAAAATCCTGAGAAGGGAGCTCATTCAAAAAGTGCGCTCCAAAGTATGACACCAAAATTATAATTTGCAGGGTTTTTGGTTTTGGCATTTTGAAGTTGGAGGCCTCTTTGCAATATGTCCTGCATTGTCAGTGGCAGAAATTGGAAGACTAAGTTTTGTTTTCCACTCATAAATATTACAGATGTAGAAACTATCCCTAACGAGCATGAAGTACGAGCACTTTTTTCATAATTGGAAAATATTCATTGCTCTGAAAAAAGGTAATTAGCCAATTGGATACGTTATTGACACAGAACATCTACGAGCCATGCAAGTTTTGTATTGTCAATAAAAACAAAAATCGAAAAGGAAAAAAATGAAGTTTGAGTTGGATGAGTCTCTAGGAAGCTATTGTACACTAACGATGTTAGAGGGCATCGATGATGTTAAACACCACAGGTGGATTCTACAGCATCAAGTATAAAGCTTTTATTAGTTGTAATGTTTCACCTTAGTGACGCCCAAAGTATTTTTCATGGCAAGTATAACATGATGCAGAAAATCAAGTCAAATCCGTGGCAAAGAAGAGAGAAAAGGAGGCACACATCCGATTTGCTCTGAGTTTCAATATCAAGATACAATCTGACCCCCCATGCGCCTTCAAAACCTGAAAAACCAAGAAGGCAGCGGTAGAGAAGCTAAACGGCGCATTTGGCGCTATATACTGCCAAGTACTTATGGTAAAAATACCCAAAATACAAATGCATCATAAAAGTAAGCATAACTAGTCAAACGACAGTCAATGATAAAAAACGACAGTAAACCAACATAACTTATTCAACCAAAACTCCAACAGCAAATTGTAACTCTTCAAAGTGGCTTTAAGAAAAAAGCCAGAAGGTGGATTGGTCATCAATTGTCCCTATAGCCAACTTGTTTAGAAGTGCTTTATCTATGCCAACGTGCATGCAGGAAATTATATCTTCTAAGAAAGCTATGACATCTTTGTTTGGTTAAAAAAAGAAACAAAGAAGGGGAAAAAAAAAGAGAGAATAAAGAAAAAAAAATTAGCACATTACCAACTAAACTGTATCTAAAAAATAAAAGGAAAGGAAGCATCAGATATATCTCTGTCTATCTATAAAGGATAAACAAGCCAAAAGACAAAATCCAACTCAAAAAAGCTGAAAGAAACAATCAACCAAATCAACTAAAATATAACTAAAAACGGATACATATCCAAAAGAACCAGCCATAAATCTATCTGCAATCGTCAACCTACGTCTCGTCAAAACCTTTCTATATATAATACGTGTAATAAATGCATTAAGAAATATATTTGGTCCTTGTACAAACTATATATAATAATAACCACGTACGTGGAAGCTCCACTTGAGCGCAACTTGAGTTAATTAAGATATTTAGGACTCTTGATTAGGTGAAACAAACCGCATTAATTAAGTTTTTGGAGGGATATATGTCATTCCTACATGCACGATCATAATCAATACATGCTTTTTGACGATTTTGTAAACATATATCTTTTAATATGTTTCATTCTGAATTTTTTATTATATACAGCAAAGAATCCTCCCACTACTTTGCTTATCAATTTCAAAGCACAAGCAGGCTCTAATAAGGTCCCACTTTTGGAAGTCCAGCTCATGACCGATGCAAATATGATTTCTGAAGCAATTAGCATCTAACCATTCAAATAGAATTAGATGACTTGGTTGAACAACAAAACTTGACCATTAAATCGATCAGAAGCAAATTGGGACAAATATTAAAGTGATCATCATGAACATATGCCCCATAAATTAAGTACCTATTTGTTGTTGTAGCTATCAACTAATTATGCCTTTGCTTCTAATTGAATAATTGTTAAAGCCTCGTTGAGCTTTAGTGAAAGTCATATTTCACGGCTATGTTTAATTAGGGCATTTTGTTAGCAAAGACTGCATATATATATGTGTGTGTGTGTGTGTGTGTGTGTGTGTGTGTATTTATAATTCTCAATATATATGTGTCTCTTTATTTCACTTCCTCTCTAAGTATGTCCATGCACGTATATATGATAAGGAAATCCAGTGAAAATAATAAAAAAAAAAGGCACTAATAGAGATCACGCAACAAAAGTGTATATATATATATACACACACACGCATACTTGTAAACCAGTTACAAAGGCAAATAAAAAGAGCTGCAAGATCAAGAACGTCCTAACCACTCCATGCCAACCGATAACTAATAAAACCAGTGATAATGAAATAAATAAATTTACAAATAGATGTGAAAATTGTAGCTCTTTCAAAGTAACGGCAGATATAGGAGTGACGGTGCTAAATCTATTATAACTTCTATCCTGAAAGTGCAAATGAGTAAACGGATTTTCAATCTCTCGTTATTGTTGCAATCATTTCGGCCTTGAGGGTTCTTTGGAAATTTCACCATAAAATTATTTTCGAGAACCTCAAATTTTCAATTTTCATCCACTTGTCGACCGTTCGCTCTAATGTTAAGCAAGTAGAGATGCAAGGCCCGGCCCTTTCTCCTTAGGCCCACGGGGGCCGTGGGCCAAGCTGGGCCAACTCACAAATTTGTGGGCCCCGAGCCGGCCCATATTAGAATTATCTCAACCTAATCTACACTACAAGCCAATTTTAGGCAGGTCGGGCCGGGCTGGAGCAGCGCTGTGGGCCTTGAATGGACCGGCCCATTCAAGCCCATCTACAAGTTTAGATGGCTAGGCCCATTTTGGCCCATCGTAGGTTTAGATGGGCCAGTCCATCTAAACATACAATTTTCAATTTTTTACATTTATTTTTTATTTTTAAATTTTTAAACAAATTAACAAATATAAAAGTTTGAATAGTCAATGGAAATATAAAAATGGATATTTTATTTATGATTGTCTCATTAAAAATCTTTCCAAGGAAAACTTAGTGGGACAAAACATTGGTAAGGAAAAAAGAGTATAATCAGGATAATTACACATAAGATGTTTATAAAATTACTAAAAAAGAAAGTTATAAATGAAATTGGGCCACAATAGGCCTTCGGTGGGTTACACATGCCGGGATGGGCCAGCCTATGATGGGCCTAAACGTGTCTGCCTGGCTCGGCCTAAGCCTTGCCGGCCCATGGGCCTATATATGTTGGTCTAACCCAGCCCACCAATATTTATAGGCCGGTCCGTGCATTAAACGATGACAGGTCGTGCCGACCCAACTCATCACTGTATCAAGACAGGCCTAGGCCTATTGTTGCATCTCTATAAGAAGTTGATAAATCGAAGGACGAGTAATTTGTTGCAAGCTCAAGATTATCCACGTAATTTTCTTTACAAATAAATATTCCAAGAACATGATTTTATTTGAATTTTTTCGCGCATATTCAGTGAATTTGTTAAAATTTGTTTGTCATGATGTTCCCTGATAATTTAAGTGCTCGTGGATAAATGATATTGCTTTATACCTTCATGCTACGAGATATGAGACTGACCTTAGTTTGTGAATAAATTAGCTTCTAAGGAGGTCTCTATTAATTCTCTAGCTTGGTGGCTTGATGCTCCTTCTTTCTATGCGGATTTGGTTGATCAAGATATGGAAGAATTTCTTTGTAATGGCTTGGATGCTTTTGTTCCTTCTGATGGATTTGGGCATTTTTTCATAGCTTTGATCATGCACTCTTTCACTCTTTCGTGTGTGTGTGTTTTTTTTTTCCCAATAAGTTTAAATTGAAGAGGTTCTTAATGAGATCTTTTTCATTGCCTATCACTGAGAGATTTTAAGCTCATGTCTGTTGGATTCTTCATCAGCTTTTCTCTTGATCTTCTCCGGTCATCATTATTCGATGGGGCTTCTAATTAGCTTTTTTTTCATGTTGTCTTTCGAGACTTGTTCACTTCAATTTTATTTTTTTTTAATCTTTTATTGCTCTTTTGAGTCGTTATGAACACTTATTTTGTATTTTTCTTAATTTATTTCAATAGAATTTGAGCAGAGGGCTTGATTTAGGATGAGTCTATTAGAAGGTGTTAATTTAGTTGGCATAATCTGGTGTGTAACTCTAAAGTTAGTTGCACTCTTTTTTGTCTTTTGCTCAAAAAGAAAAAATAAAAAGGTGATAGTTTTTTTTTTTTTTTCTTTCACTCATCAACTATAAGACATCAATGAGCTAATCAGTAATTATTAATGCCATGTTTTGTTGGACGGGGTGAAAACCAGTAAAGATAAGCATGTTATTAAAACAAAATATACATTTAGCTAGGTTTATGCTTTCACGTTTTAAAAATCAAAGACTAGAATGCCAATGACGATTCTTCTTCATAGTTACAAGAAAAATAACTTTGTAACTTTCAAAAAGGTATATATCACATACAAACCTTGGCTAATGTATTCTCTTAACAGTTTATTTGGTCTTAATTAGGAAAGTGAAATCAATTAAGTTTAAGGAGTATACATAGCAGAATTAGGAAAATAGAATTTTATAGGCCTAACTCGGGCGGAGAATCTGAAAATCCACTTAAGAAAAGTCCCTCAAGGTGAAAAACTCCCAACTATATGAGAGAAAACACTCAAACTTGTATTCATTCTCAATATTCTAAATCTGATTACAATTAGTTAAGAAGGGTATTTATAGCCCTCTTACAAAACGATAATAAAAATAATAACTAAAGAATACAACATCTAAAACAAATAAGGTTAAATAGATAAGCTAATACAAATGATAGTGCAAATATTAAAAAAAAAAAAAAAAAAAACTACTATGGCTATAATCTTCGAGTAAGTTACCAAAATCAAAAGTTAATTAAGCACAAATCACTAAACAACCTGTGTTTTTGTTTAACTATAATGTGCAATATTATTATTATTATTATTATTTTGCTGAATTTTAATCTTAGATCTATTGAGGTGATTGATGATAATCTACTGAAGACTTTCCTATAAACTTCATGAATTCGAAGAATCTAAACAATTAGTTGTTGAAGCACATATGTTTCATATATATAATTAATTAATGCTGGAGTTTTAAATTAAGATGACGACTACATATGGACTCATGTTTTGTAAAGGTTATTAAAAGTTACAGGATCAGATGTTAAAATCAGTAGTTGTCTAAAAACATACTGCCGATTGACTGGACTTATTTGGAAAGTTTTCGCACACATATTAATCATTGTTAACAAATTAATAGCAGATGTATATTTCATCGGACAGCTTGAGGATTATTTGAGGGCTACCCACATGGGGAATTTTTCAATCTTGTTGTAATATTTAGCATGTGTATTTTTATTTACTGCTAATGTACTTTGAGGAAATTATTCTCGGTATGATCAATTATAATGATCCTGTTCTGTAAAAGGATTCACATATTTAACAAGATTACCTACTTTTGTTTATTCTTCTGATCATGTGCAAAATTTCCAATTTTAATTGGTTTACCTCTGCTAAACACTCGAGTGTAAATGTTTAAATTTACACTCCCAAACTAAGATTTTGACTTAAGGACTAATTCAAAATTAAGATTTGTGTGGGAGACTTGGTATAGGGAGAGATCTATTAGAAGCTTCAATACCGGTTGTCCTCTCTCCGTTTATTTAAAAAACAAACAAAAAAATGAAGGAATAATTCAGAGACTAGCTACGCCTATATACGTGCAAATATACGTACATTTGCTTTGTATACGCAATTAATAATCAGTATTATAATTTAGTCTCGAAATATATACAAGACTGGGGGTTAATGTTTAATAAGACAAAGTCAATTATAAATTTCTCTGTTTAATGAAGAAATTACCGTCAATTTTTAATCTCTGAACAAACATTCAATTTGAACCCGATATATATATATATACACATATATAGAACACGATTGCTATAATGTTAAATTCTACCAGTGAGTTTTTTTTAGGATAAAAGAACAAAAAATATATTGGTTTCAGCGCATCTAATTTTACTTCCTTATTATAAGAATTTGACTAGCACTTCACTCGAAAAGTAAATACAACAATGAACACATATAACACAACAAATATTGCATAATATATGCTGCTGAAAAATGAAAACGTGAACACAGAGGGTGAGAGCAAGAAGAGAATGGAGGAGATCCAGTTGGTTACCTTAATTGAGGAGCTCCGTTACACCGTACGTAGAAATTATCAAATACAATTCCAAGATTTTTCTTTTTCTCCATGGAGATCATTTTTTGGATGACATGTATGTGCAGAGAGAGAGTGATAATTAGTCATTTTATTTAAAAAAAAAAAAAAAAGGACATAAGTTGGCTCGGTCTTGTTCGGTACCATTTTTTTAAAACAATTTTTAGTTTTTTTAAACAAAAAAAGGAAAACAATGTATGAAATTACGTTCGCTATCGATGTTTTTTTTTTTAAATCTATTGTCGGTTTCTTAAAAATTCTGCAAACAAAAAAATTGTGTTTTCAAAATTTTTTAAATTCTTTACGTTGGACGGGATAGGCAACCTGGCGAATAACAAGTGGGACATATTCATCCTCACGTGAGCCTCCTCTCTACTCATCTGCTCCTCATGCTCATGATGATGATCTCCTAGACTCGCCCCCAACCCAGCCGATTCAAACCTTGACTCAGCCGATTTCATCTTCGTCTCCACCTTGTTCATCTCCTCCTTCGTCCCCACCGGCTCGTACTTCCCTTCCCCACGGCCGCCGCCGTGGCAGCGGCTGCGGCTGTGGCCGTGAAGCTCCACGTGCGACGTGGAGGTGACGTAGACGAGGAGAGCCGTCACCAGCCCGCGAACGGGAAGTCCTTCCAAGGGTGCCGCGATGCCACGTGGCAGTCGGAGAGGGCGTCGGGCAACACGTGGACGAGCAAGGTGGAGAGGATCACCCCGGCCGCAAAGCATTTGATTATGAGCACCGCCTTGTCGTAGGCCGGCTTTCCCTGGAAGTAGCGGGCCAAGAGCACCGGCGAAGATATCCCGACGACGTTGGTGAAGAAGATCACGAATATCGAGACGACAGCCGCGCCGCCGCCTCGCCGTCGCGGCTCTCGAGGGTTCACGCCGTGTCCATCGCGCACGCTGCAGCCATGGTTGAAACCAATTTGGGAGTTCTAGAGAGAGAAAGCACTGTAGATATAGATTAGAGAAAGAGAGGTGATGAATAATAATTCTGTTTAATTGTCTGTGTTCTGCGTATGTGTGAAATTTTCCAAAGTCTTTTCTTTTTTGTAGACTCGGTTGCATGTGAGAGAGAGAGAATGTCAGAGAATTGGGGATAGAGATTGATGGACGATAGAGGTGTGTAGTAATGTGTCCGCTACCAGTCTACTACAGTACGGTGGCTCAGCAAAGTCTCAGAATTTCAGATGATGGAAGGTTTAGACATTGGAGGGGGGTTTATAAAAGCATGGACCAAGTCATAGGTCCCACTTATTTCACAAGCGAGTAGAGATATTTATAGCGTCTTATATGGCTCATAAAAGAAACCAGGATTCCACGCGCCGCGTCGATTCACCCCTTTTGTCAACCATGAGTCCGATTTGTCGGCCCAACCTCGATGGTAAGTCTATCTCGATGCTAACTTTTACCTCGGTAGAACTCGACCTCGACAGCGTTTCCAACACGTAGTCTCAGCCTCAATAATGAGTTCGATTCATCGGCTCAACCATGACGGCGAGTCCATCTTAACTCTGACTCCGATCATTGGTAATCCTATTTTATCGTTGCAATAAGTCAAATTTAAATCAACTAAATTGATTTAAAAAAAAAATATGCAACAAAATTTACTATTAAACATACTTTTTGTTTTTATTTTTTAAATAAAAATAATAATAATTACCAAATATATTTTTTTGTTTAAAAAATAAAAATAAAAACAAAAAGAAATATTTTTGTTTTTCCTTGTAAAAAAAAAAATGACACCAAACAAATAGTAAATCTTAATTCAAAATGTTTACCATTCGATTCTCGTCAGTTGAAAAGACAAAAGAATCTGCAAAAGAATGAAAACCGAAAAGTAGTGGTTGATCGATCATGATGATGGGTGATCAGCTGGCTAATATTAATCCTACGACCGGGACTTCCAAGATGGCGTTCACCTGCATCTACATCTGCACCTCTCGCTATGGCCCTTCGGTCTTACTGCCGTTGCTTAATTAGTTTGACGTTGGTTGATGATCTGATCAAGTAGATCAGCTAGTGATGATCATCGACAAATAAGATCAAGGAACTTGAGAAGCCGATTAAGGTGCAGGTGCAAACGCAGATAAAAGCGACATATTGGTGAAAATTCTCTTTTGGCTAGCTAGGTTTTCAGAGGACATGTGTATATATAGCGCTGGAGTGGCACACCTTGAAAGGTCTTAGGCTACTCTTATTTATAAGCGAATTATAAGAAGAGAGAGAAGGAGAGAAGAAAAAGGAGGGAGTGAGGGAGCCTGAAAAGGAAATCGGCCTTGACGCTGCTAATTATTATTCATAAGATCTTTTTCCTTTAATTTGCTAGAATATCGAATTTGATCACATTGTTTTCACGTGAACGTCACAGGCATGCTTTGTTAATTTGGTATCTTATCCTCATTAGTAGTAATCTAAAAAGAGAAAATAAAGGTTGCATATGTAGACTAACAGTAAAACCATACTTTAAAGGTGAAAAATTCAAATTTCTTATCTACAAATTTAAAAAGAAAAAAAATTAAATAAATGATCTATTTTAACCACCTTGTAAATAAACGGCCAAATATTTTAAAAATGAAAAAATATTGACTAAACTTCTAAAAAATTAGGGTAGTACATCATTTATTGACATCAGTGCATTACTTATTAAGTATAATTTATCACTAATAAACCGTTTTATCATTAATTTAATAATTGATTTATTATTGATAAATTATTAAGTAAAAATAATTAATCACTAATTAATATTGATTAATCATTGATAAGATATCAAGTTGATTAGTGATAAATTACAAACCAGTACATCATTGATTAATGTATTTTTATTTTAAACAAATAACAAATAATACATCATTATTGGTTAACCGTTTAAAAAAAACAGCCATTTCTATATTTAAAATATTTCGAATATTTACTTTAAAAAAAGGATCATTTTTCCCCCAAATCTTTTGACTTAATTGGCCCCGGAATTCTAAGGCGTGATTAAACTTCATAAATTTCTTTTTACTAAAGACATTTGATATGGTAAGATTTGACATTTTCAGACGTACACTATATTAGTGTCCTGTGGCACCATATATGATATATATTGGTCCTGTTGCGTTCGCGAAGGGTCAAGAAATTCACAAGCTCCATTATTAGGGCGTCATCCAAAATAGTACGCAATGTCCCTGTCCTCAATATAAGCCATGGCCACGTGATTGACAGCGCGAACCACGTGGGATATGACATCCCCACTAATCACAGTGTGCCATGTGTCACACTTTTGATCTTTCTTGGCTAAGGGACACGTGCGTGATCAATGACAAAGAAATGATTCAACAAGACAGTTTTATCGCGTAGCATTCAATATCGTAGCAAACCCTCGAAAGTTATTTCAACAACAGATGTTTATCACTTTACAGTGTTCGATCAGGCTTGCTGTCTAATCTGCGCGCGCGCGCGTATATATATATATATATGTATATGCATATATACTACAGTACTTAGTATTTCCATTTAAAAAAATAATAATTGAAACAATAACGTTGTTTGGTAGTTTTTTTTTTTTAGTTTAGTTTTTTAAAAAAATCTAAAAATAAAAATAATTATCAAAATAAGTTAAAATATTTTTTGAAATTGTGTTTGATTGTTTATAGTGACATGTTTTTAAAAACAACAATTTTAAAAACAACAACATTTTTAATAAAAAGTATTAATATAATTAAAACAAAAGTTAATTTAAATAATACTAATTAATGATATTAATTATATCAAAAAAACCAATCCTCCTGGAAAAAAAAAAAAAAAAAAAAACCAATCCCCTGCTTAGCCCCTTACCATCCATTGGCCAGCCCTACCAGTGCCGACCATCAATGGCCCAACTTTTTTCTACCCGACCAGCCCAGCCCTACCCCAACCAGCCTAGCACCACCCCGACAACTCCACCCCTGACACCATGTCGACGACTCCACCCCCGACACCCCCTACAGCCCAACCCCACCTAAACTAGAACAGCCACACCCCGACGAACCCATCCCACTTTGACGAGTCCTACTCCTATGGAGATCGACGACCCTCTAATGTCGATGACCCTTTTCACGGAGATCAATGGCCCTTTGAAAGCTGCCTCCCCTCGTGAACCACTGCCAGTCACGAACAGGCCAGTGCTATAGTGCCAGCGTTGGGGTTGATAGGAGGAGGGGCTGGGTGGGTCGTTGCTCCGGTGAGGAGATGGTGGGAGGAGGAGTTGGGTAGGCCACCGGTGAGGGTTGAGCAGAGGAGGAGGGGAGGTGGGGAGGTCCTGTGTTTGTCAAAGAAAGAAGAAAAAAGTTAAAAACAATTATTTTTTTTCCAGTTTTCATATAAAATTTAAAATTTTTGAAAAGTGTTTTTGTTTTTGCTCCAAAACATAACCAAACATATTCTTAAATAGGTTTTCATTTTTTGTGTTTTCAAAAATAGCAAAAAACTTTTGAAAAACATAACTAAATGGCCCTAATGTAGTTAACGTAACATTTCTGTTAAATTAGATTTGCTTTTATTTTTAGATTTGCTTTTATTTTTTTGTTCTTTTTGTTTATCTTCGAGGTACTCGATTTTAAAGTCTTTTACTTCCATCTACTTCGTCCTTAGAGCTCCATATATATTATAATGTTGACTGGCTAGTGACTCTATGGAACATAAGTCCACCATTGGCTTTTTTAATTTTCTAGATGATTCTCTTATTTCTTGGAAGAGCAAAGAAGCAATTAATATGTTGCTTCTAGATCTTCCACAAAAGCAAAATATCGTGCCATACTATTTGTGATATAGTTTGGTTACGTTGGCTACTTATAGATATGGGTGTTTTTCTTCATCAACCGACTCCTTTGTATTGTGACAACAAGAGTGCTATTCAAATTGCACGCAATTCAGTTTTCCACGGGCAGATAGTGTTGCAAGAACAGGCCGGCCCGGCCCGGCCCGACCCTTTCTCCTTAGGCCCACACGGCCCGCGGGCCGGGCCGGGTCGGCCCATGAATTTCGTGAGCCGGGCCGGTCCATATTAAAAATAACTTGGCCCGGCCCGGCCTGCGGGCTAGTTTTATATGGGCCGTGCCGGGCCGTGCCGTGGGTCGTACCGGGCCGTGCCGTGTCGTGGGCCTTAAATAGGTCGGCCCATCTTGGCTCATCATGGGTTTAAATGGGCCAGCCCATCTAAGCATGTAATTTTTAATTTTTTAATTTTTTAATTTTTAAACAAGTTAATAAATATAAAAAATGATATTTTTAAACACCATGCTTAGCTTCGCATTTTTTGCGATGCCTCTCTAAGTGACCAGTGCCAGAAGAGGATTTACCTGTGTAGTCTTGTTTGCATACTTTGCAAATTGCGCGCTCTTCTGTTGCACCATGCTCGTTTGTACGTGTTACGAGATCAAAGTAATTCCAAACTGGTGAAGTTCGTTGAATTTTTCTTTTGCCCTTACGAGTGACTTCAGAGGAGCCATCAACTTGAGATAGCAAGTCAACTCCAATTTCTTCCAGTGGATCATTAAATTGTTCTTCTTCGTTGATCACCAAATGTGAAATGTTGGCTCTCCCTCTAGGTGATGATGCCATAGCTTCAATAAAAAATAACAATAAATTAACGTAACATAAAAATTAAATAAAATAATTACACAATAAAATTAACTTATAACAATACAAAATTAATGAACAATAAATGAAATAAATTATACCTTCAAGTTTTTTTTCCTTTCTGAAGAACTCTAAGTAATCTAAAAAACAAGACAATACATAAGATCTTAGAAGTTTGTTGAATGAGTATCTCTGTGAATGTTCTACATTTATTTATAGGTAAAAAAGTTTATTTTTTTATTTTTTAAATCTTTTTTTTTTAATTTTTTTTCTTTCAAGTGTAACTTGATTAGACAATTCGCTGAAGACTTAACGTCTCAGCTTTGCACATTGCAGGCCTTCCTTCTGAGCCTCTATGTTAGGCCTGCCCCTTTATAATTGCATAGGGGAATCTAATGCCATGTTCACTCACGGGTGAATATGACATGCATAAATTATATAATATCTAATGCCTCCATGTATAGTATTTCGATCCGCGTACAACTTCTGCGTAGGGGTAATCTACGTCAAGGTAATAATTAAGCTCCACACATACTAACAATGCCTACAAGAAAAAAATTTTAAAAATGCAAAGAAAAGAAAAAGAGCTTATCAGGCCTATTGCAATGTGATGTGTTCAATATGGCATGTATATATATTATATAATATTTAATTCTTACATGTATTAAATAATATATATATATATATATTAAATGTATAGTATTTTGATGTGATAATACATGACCTATAGACTCAATATCTGATTCTTAGCTTTGCTTCTCAAAAGCAAAGCATGCCTACAAGGAAAAAATAAAAAGAAATAAAAAGAGAAGAAAAAGAACTTGGCAGACGTATTGTGATGTGATTGCATTGGGGAAATCTCATGGCATATTCAATTATTCATTCACGGGTGAATATGGCATGTATATATATTATATAATATTTAATTCTTATATGTATTAAATAATATATATATTAAATGTATAGTCTTTTGATGTGACAATACATGACTTACAATGAGCCTTACATGACTTACTGGGGAAGGCCATACTCAGCCATGTTCACCCGTGAATGAACATGAAAAAATATATCTAAATATATATATATATATATATATATATATATGAAATTGGCCCACAATGGGCCTCTTGTGGCCCTGTATGGGCCTAGATGGGCCAGCCTAACTTGGGCCGGTGGGCTGGCCCATTATGGGCTGGGATGGACCAGCCCATTGTGGGCCTAGATGGACCGGCCCAACCTGGGCTGGTGGGCCTAGACGGGCCGGCCCATGGGCCAACATATATAGGCCCGGCCCAGCCCACAAGTATTTATGGGCCGTGCCGGGCCGTGAACAGTGCCGGGCCGTGCCGCCCCGGCCTATCACTGTATCAGGACGGGCTCGGGCCGGCCCATTGTTGCATCTCTAGGCAGATGAAGCATATTGAGATTAATTGTCATGTAACTCAGTATCACCTTCAAGTTGATACTAATGTTACCTTTTGCCCTTTTTTAATATGCAGATTGTTGACTTGTTTACAAAGTTGCACTCTACTTCTCATTTTCATTTTTTATTAGGCAAATTCTCGATGCTTGTTGCAGCCGCATCGTGAGTTTGAGGGGGATGTTAAATTAGATTAGCATTTATGTCTTTGTTCTTTCTATTTATCTCTGAGAGTATAATAGTCTTTTATGTATTTTTCTAGTCTATATAAACCTTAGTTTCTAATGCATTATTTTAATGCAATTCAATGAGAAATCCTATCCTCTTTTCTCTTAGTTTTGATTCTTGGATTTAATAATTTCCACACTTGTTATAAATTACAACCAGGCCAATTGTACAAACCACAACCAGCTATTAAATAAAATGATCATCACTTTATACAAACAATTTTAGAAGCTATTAAATGTTTAACATAACATTTCCAAGATCATCACTACCCTGATACTTGAACTTGTCAGGATCATCACTACCCTGATACTCGAACTTGTTGAAGGCCTACGTGGCTTAGGCCTTGAAGAAGTGTCTCCTCCATTCTCCTCAATGTAAGGCCTGATTAAAGAGTAATATTTGGAGTGGATTTTCAAGTTTAATAACTTACATGGTGTTGAGAGATTTGATTGCGTCTCTGTTATCAGTTATAAATTTTAGAAGGAATGGTTACATCATCTTCTATATCACTACCAATTATTTATCATTTGTACCCCATTTAGGTACATAGTTAGAATAAAATGCCATGTTTCCAAACAAGCTCTTGGTATTTTGTCATGAATTGGATGAGAGTTCACATTCCATTATATACTCTAATGAAAAATGAGCTGATATGAGATACCTTATTTTCGTTTTACCATGTAAGGAGCATAACCAAGCAATGCAATCCCCCAAATAGAAAGTAGAGAGCTATGCTCTATGTCTTTTGGGTTGGGCCCAACAGTCAGATTTCTTGGCTATCAATATAGGTTAGGGAAAGGATATTCGGTATTTTTGATAGAAAATATTGGAAGTTGGAGGTTGTATTCTTCCAAAGATATTCTCAAACTAGCTGTCAAGAGAGTGAAGTTACATGGCTAACCTGTCAGCAGGGACTCTCTTCCCCCTTAAAATCTGATGCCCTATGTTTCCTCTTGGACTCTAGTCATTATTGGGTCGTTTGACACATTAGTTTAAACCATTCATAATATAATATTTTTAATAGTTATAATATAAAGCATAAAATAATAAATGTATAAAGCTATTACATATTATAATATTTAAACTTATTTTCTCCACCAAACCTATTTAAGGCACACCTCATGTATATTTGCCTTTCTCGTTCCTATATTCTCCCTCCAATTTTGGATCAACCAATAATTTTTTAAAAAAAATACATAAAAAGCTAGCCTGTCATTGGGGACCCGCCTCTGAAAATCTGAGGGAGGCAGTGTATTGTCCCCTTAACTGGGATAAATGCCATGTGTTGGATATTTAGTTGCTTTCATGTTCGTATATATTTTTTTCTCTTTCTTCCCTCTTCCTCTTTGATTAGTAATTTTCTCTGCTCAATTTCAGTCAACGTACGTTGTTTGGATAAAGCAAGGTTTCTCATGCGTTTTTGTTTCAAATTGGGTAAATTTCTTTCTGTAATGGTTATTCTCAATTTATATATTTTTCCGCTTCCCAACATCTAACTGTGCCTACCGAGACAGCTTGTCTAACAAATATATTAAGGTGGAATTAGCCATACACAGTTGACATGTTTTAGCCATAAATAAGTGTTTAAACAAATAACAATAAAAATAAAGCAAGGGCTTTTTCAGATGGAAGGTGAATTCAACAAGGCTTTAATTGACCGGGTTATCGAACCGAACAAATTGTTGTCTGTCGGTTTATTTTAGTTGCAAAAATGAGCTTGAAAACGAAACCGACTGAATTGAGACTCTCCTAACTTGGACCAACATTTTCATCGGAATTTCAATAATGGTATTTTTTTTTTTAAAAAAAGATCAATTGTAAGGAATAGTGAGGCAATAAAATAAGTTCACATATATCAAATTATCCCTTCATAATTTTTGTTAATTTTATAATCGACAATATACAACATTACCCAATGTCTTCAACTTAAGAACAGTTTAATTTGCTAATATATTTTGACAGCGACGAAACCAAAACTTTTATGTAGTGGGGACACTATAGAAAAAAATAGAGATAGAATTTTATTATATCATGAATACAAAGCTTTATATTTTTATTATTAAGTAAGAATATTGTTATAATTTTTCTTATAAAATAAGAACACATTAATATTTTTTTTAATTATTCAGTGGACAAATAGTTTATAATTTTGCCTATAAAATAAATGTATATTTTAAAATTTTAAAAAAATTTTAAAGTAAAATTTGAAATTTCAAAAATTAAGTTGGGGCACTAACACCTCCCTCCGCAAGTGTATTTAGGATAAATAAAGTGGATCGAAATCTGTCCCTCATTTTCTCAACTTTCAAACCTTTTTTTTTTTTTAGTATATGTACATGCTACATTCCATTTCTCGATGCATGCTTAGCTAGCTAACTATGTTCTTCGATCGATCAACTTTGTCAATAAAATTATAACCAACGCATAATACATATGATCAGACACACAAAGTGTAAGTAGACAAAATTGTATAATTGGAAAGGTATTGAAAAGAAAATGAAGAAAAAAAATCATGCATCACAGCAAGAGAAGTAAATATAGTGCGACTCACAGCTATATAAATATTACACGGGCAGCAGCTAGTGAAGACATCTTTATTAAAAGCACTGCCATTTTCACCGGTGAATATCAATAAATGAGAATTGTCCAATAGTAAAAAGTAAAACAATAATTGATCGCTCTATCATATTACTGTACATAATTAGATGATACATAATTAGTGATTACGTAATCGATGATGATTAAATATATATATTTTTCTAAAACTATTTTAACAATAAATTCTCAAAAGAACAATGTGCAGTATAAACTCTAATTTAACACAACAACAACAACAACAACAATTAGTGGGGCATATCAATTTGTTTCTATGACGAAACCTCTAATTCATACCACAAAAACTAACCTCATAATAGGTAGTTTGTCTCAATCTTTTAAGCAAATGATTGTATTTGTTAATATGATTTCGCAACAAAACATAGTTATTCCTGCTAATCGTTTCTAGATTCCAGATCTAATGACCTGAATTTCTTGTCTCAAGGGTTTTTGGCAAATATAGATAGTAAGAAGAGATAAATTCGTATGCAATTATCTCTCTTTCTCTCTCTCTCTGTGTATATATATATATATATAATATATATATATATATATATATATATATAGATACAATTTTTTTAGCACAGCCAACTAGAGAAATGGGAAAAGAAGAAGAAGAAGAAGAAGAAAGAACGAAGGGTTAGAGACGCAAATCATTCATTATGGTAGTGCTTCTTCTTTTGTCTTGCATTTTTTTAGTGCATTTTGGCTTCATTTGGAAAACACGTTAGAAAAACAAGTTCAGTTTATTATAATATAAAGTTTTCACATGTTACAGTGAAAAACAAAAATATACTATAGTATAAAACTCTTACATACTATAATTTTTAAGTTTTAATTTCAGGTTCTAACTAATTTCTTAAACACACTCTTCATCTTGCGTTAGCATCTTGGCTATGTAACTATTCACTACCTAGATCATGGGCTAGTTACTCAGAAATTGCAAGATATTGACAGAATGCTGAAGTTATATCTTAAATTAGCATTCCCTTCTTGTTAAAAGGCTGAAAACAACTAGCATTGTATTAGTCGTGCATTTAACACACCTGTTTAAACTCAACAGTTTGAACTAAAGCTTTCATATGCTATAACATTTAAACTCATTTTTCCAGTTGAAACCGGTTTCTCAAACACCCTATAAAAATAAAAATAAAGGTGTAGATTTATCTCCACATCAAGTCTGCAACCACTCAAGTCAACTCATTTTAATGAAAAGGGATTCAATATTAAATAACATTGTCAATATTGTTAGAAGGAAAATTAATCTTTGCAAATTGCAAACTTTTGATGAAGTGGGCCATTTTAGTGTTCCATGGATACGAGAAATGACGCCCTCCAAAACCCCACGGAGCAAGCCCACGTCCACCCAATGTCCCTCTGTGTTTCGTTTGCTCAAGGCCTTCTTGGGCTTCTCGTTTGAACATATAGCCCCAATCGGCCAATTTTCACCGACACCAGATAAGGTCCTTGTTATGAGAATATGCCACACGTTTAAAAATTATATTTTTTTATATCACATTATTATTTATATTATATCTTAAATTGTACTATAAATAAATATATGCAACATTTATAAAAAAATAAATTTAAAAAAAGACGATATTTATGAAAATTCCTCATAAGCTATCTCCTCAGTTTTAATGGCATAGTTCAAATGCGTTATTTCTCGTTTTGTTCCATATTCACAACTTTTTAAAAACCCTAAATTTTTCTCTAATGGAAAATTTTTTGAATCATGTGAAAAGGAACGAAAAATAAACAGATCATGGTCCTTGTTTTATGAATTGCAGCTTTGTGCTACGGTGGTAATGGTCGTTCATAAGATGAGAATGGGCTACAAGATTGTCGGATGAGAGTGTGAGCAATGTTTGACGAGGAGCCCAAGTTCGAGAGATGTGATGGCAGCTGAAAGGCTGAAAATAATAGCTTCAAGTAAACGGATTCAGTAATTTGACTCCGTTTATGCCGACCACATGCGTTTGAAAAATGAATTTTGACCGCTAAAAATGTAAAGCTTTTATATATTATAATATTGAGCTCTTACGTGCATATAACTTATATTGTTTGAACTCATTTGAGGATTGAGGTAAAAGCTATGAATTTGAACTTATTGTCAAACATTTTATAACTCTAATAATGTTTTCCATGTATTTGATACATTAGTTCGAACTCATTATTTCAAACTATTTACAGAGTGAAGCTTTTAACAGCTATAATATAAAACAAAAATAAATACAGTATAAACCTCTCACATTCTGTTTAAACATATTTTTTCAGCTGTAGGCTGAAACATTAACAAGATATCAAATTATAACATAAGGCACAAAAGAGACGACAAAAACAATAAAAGAACAACAGATTTAGAACCCAAAAAAAAAAAAAAAACATAGGGGAGAGGATTTGGCAATAGAAAAGTTAAAAGGGTTTCGCACTTGTAAGTGTCTTACATGTAACTGTTACATTTGCCAGCCAACGGTTTCATTTTGAAACCAATTTAATTTCTATAACAGCTTTACATAAATGGTCTCACATTATGTTTTCATTAAACCATATTAATTTGGTAACTGAATATTCTTGCTATTTATTTCCTTGATGAGAGGAAATAAATACAGAAGAGAAAAAACCAGAAAAACTTTTTCAAGTTCAGATTTTGTGAAACAAAACTTGGGTCCCCAAGTCCAAAAATTCTCTAAAGTACCAACACCATCAATTGAGCTTTTTGGAGGACTTGGAAGCTCTCGAGTGCAGGCAGTCACGGTACACCGTCGGACTTCCCAGGTGCAATGGCTGGAGATAACAAAATGTTTTCACGCTTCCGTTTCTGTTTATTCGATTTTAATATATATATAGTTTTGCATGTTAGAATCGTTTCAGTTTATGTTTAAATTTGGCATCAGAACCGTAAAATTTGACCTCTGCCTTGCATGAGAAACATGGATAATATGCATTGTGTAGTAACGCACGGGTTGAAAAAATTTTGATTTTTGGGTTTTGTTTTTTAGCATTTCTTAGTTGAAACTAAGATTAGAAATCATTTAGACATTAGATTTCTATGAATTCTGTAATTTGAAACGTCAAAATTGGTGTCCGGATGGTAGAATTACAACCGGGTCTGAAACGGGTCAAAACCGGGTTAAAACCGGGTCGTTCGAGTGAAGAAGACCCAAATTCAAGGTTGAAGACGAGAAAAATGACATGTCGTTTGGCTTGGGTCAGCCAAAAACGACATGTTGTTTCAGGCATTGAAAGGGGCTCATTCAGTCAAAAAAACGACAAGTCGTTTTGGACATTAATGACCAAAACGACATGTCGTTTGGTATGTTGACAAGCTACCCTCTCAGTAAACGACGTGTCATTTACGCGGGGGCTCTCCAAATGATGCCGTTTTTGGATAAAATTAAAATTAAAAAAAAAAAAATTTGATTTTTTCTAGATTTCTTAAAATGATGTTTTTGGGGAAATTTTCATAAAATTTTCAGATTTTATATTTTTTATGAGATTTTCATAATATTCACAATTTTAATATTTTTATGAAATTTTTCATATTATGGAATAATTTATGAAAAAAATTCATAATTTTGAATATTCATAATTTTGGTATTTTTTATGAATATTATACAGTATTTGTGTTGATATAATTTTGTAAATTTATGTGCATATAGTGTTCATTATGTATAATTTGTGATTTAAAATTATGCGTGTAATATTAAGTTAAATAATTTAGTACATTTAATTTTGTGCAATAATGTGCTAAATTATATTTTTGAATGTATAATTTTAATCTATACATAATAAAAATTAGTACATAAATTATGGTTCTTTGTTCATATTTATTTATTGCTTAAGGTAAATGCAATTTATTTTATGAGCAAAAATTTAAGAATAAATGTCTTGTGATATATGTATTTAATTTTTGAATAATTAAAGAGTAGCCACAGCATCTTTAATTATGCATAATTAAAGAGTAGCCACAGCATCTTTAATTATGCAAAAATTATGTAAGATGTTTAAATCACATATGGTAAAAGGACATTAAATTGTGATTAATCATATATAATATGATAAATTTTATCCCACATGAATTTTTATTGTATTTAATATGATTAGTTAGGATGATGTATCAAATTATTTTTCTTAATTTATCCACAGGAATTAAGAAAAGGGAATATAATTTGGTAGTGTCATCATAAGGATATATGAATCTGTTTGACTTAAAAATTTAGCCCACAGGCAATTTTTATGTCATTTAATTCATATTTTAATGCATGATTTACATTGGTAAACATGTCATAAAGTGTTGTAGCCTCAATTTAGTAACATAAGCATGTATGTTTTATTATGCAGCTATGCAAACTATGAGTTACTCTGATTTCCAGTGTGACATTCCCGAACTTAAGGGAGACAACTATAAGGTGTGGAGGAGAGAATTCTTCTTCATTTAGGTGTCATGGACATTGACTTGGCTATCCGTAAGGATGAACCACCTGCCATTACGGAGACCAGCCAGCCAGATGACGTTGACCGTTATGAAAAGTGGGAGCGATCTAATCGCCTCTGCGTAATGTTCATAAAGACGAAGATCTCGGCTGGCATACGTGGTTCATTGGAGCAATATGACAAAGTGTGAGGTCTGATGAAGGCAATTGATGAACAGTTTGCTACATCTGACAAAGCTTTGGCTAGCACCTTGATATTGAAATTTTCATTCATAAAGCTTACTGGAATTCATGGTGTGCGTGAGCACATCATGCAAATGAGGATATAGCGGTTCAGCTAAAGACACTTAAGGTTGAGATGTCTGAAACCTTCCTTGTGCACTACATCCTCAACACTCTCCCACATCAATATGGACCTTTCAAGATATCCTACAACACACATAAGGATAAGTGGTCCATCAATGAATTGATGACCATGTGTGTCCAGGAAGAAGGAAGGCTTGCTATGGAAGCGGGAGAGAGTGTGCATCTGGCAACTCAAAGGAAGAAAAAGGGCCAAGCCAATAATAAGGGAAAAGGCAAATTCTCTGCTCAAGCTGATATTAAGAAGGAATCCAGGTGCTTCTTTTGCAAAAAAAAAGGGGCACATAAAGAAGGATTGTCCTAAATATCAGAGATGGCTTGACAAAAAAGGTACTCAATTCTCACTTGTCTGTTATGAATCTAATATGGTTGATGTTGAGCATAACACATGGTGGATTGATTCTGGTTCTTCAATCCATGTCACTAATTCCTTGCAGGGATTGCAAGGCCTAAGGAAGCCAGTGGGAAGTGAGCAGTGCATCTATTCAGGCAACAAGATGCGCTCACATGTAGAGGCTGTCGGAACATGCAATTTAGTTTTATCTAGTGGTTTTATTTTAAAATTAGAAAAGACATTTTATATTCCTAGTTTTTCTAGGAATTTAATTTCAGTTTCAAGGCTTGTACCATTGGGATTTTCCTTTAATTTTTCAGACACTATATTTAGTTTGTTTTATATATCTGAACTTATTAGAAATGGTATATTATCAAATGGTCTTTTCAAAATTAATTTACAAGATAAAACTTCTTATACTTCTATGCATGTTCAAGATAATGCTAGCATTAAGAGATGTGTTATGAATGAAGATTCCTCTATGTTGTGGCACCGTAGATTATGTCATATCTCTATTAAGAGAATAAAGAGACTAGTGAATGATGGAGTACTTAGTACTCTAGATTTTACTGACTTTGACACTTGTGTGGAGTGCATAAAGGGAAAGCAGACCAATATGTCAAAGAAAGGTGCCAAGAGGAATTCAGACATATTAGAGATCATACATACAGATATTTGTAGTCTAGACATAGACGCGTATGGTCAAAAGTATTTCATTACTTTTATTGATGATTACTCACGATATATGTATCTCTACTTGCTTCATAACAAAAATGAAGCTATAGATGCCTTTAAGGTGTTTAAGGCAGAAGTAGAGAAACAATGTGGTAAGCAAATAAAGATAGTGAGATCTGATAGAGGTGGTGAATACTATGGTAGATACACTGAAGATGGACAAGCGCCTGGTCCATTTGCGAAGTTTCTTCAAGAACATGGGATAGTTGCCCAGTATACTATGCCCAGTTCTCCATATCAAAATGGTGTGGCAGAAATAAGAAACCGAACATTGTTGGATATGGTGCGGAGCATGCTTAGCAACTCCAAGCTTCCTAGGTTTTTGTGGACTGAAGCTGTCAAGACGGCTATGTATATATTAAACCGAGTTCCAACAAAGGCTGTCTCAAAGACACCGTTCGAGTTATGGAAAGGTTAGAAACCGAGTTTGCGACATATACGCGTTTGGGGATGCCCGTCTGAAGTGAGAGTCTATAATCCACAAGAAAAGAAGCTAGACCCAAGGACCATAAGTGGGTATTTCGTTGGATATGCTGAACGGTCTAAGGGATATAGATTTTATTGTCCATCACATACCACTAGGTTTGTGGAATCAAGGAATGCAAAATTTCTTGAGAATGACTTGATTAGTGAGAGTGATCGATCCTAGAACACCGTTCCAGAGAAAGATCATACAGATGCTCAAGCTTCCACTTCATATGATAGAGTGATTGTTATACGCGATACGCCTACAGTTCAAATGCGTGTTGAACAACAGCCAGTCATTCAAGTTCCACAGATTGCTGATCAAGAAGTAGTAGATCCAGTTGAACAGCCAACTGATCAACATGCTTCTCAAGAGAATGTTGAACCAACATTAAGGAGATCTACTAGAGTAAGGCGATCAGCTATTCCTAGTGACTATATTGTGTATCTATAGGAGTCTGACTACAACATAGGAGCCGAAAATGATCTAGAAACGTTTTCACAAGCCATGAGTTGTAAGGAATCTAACTTGTGGTATGATGCCATGAAAGATGAGATGAACTCTATGTCATCTAATGGAGTCTGGGATCTTGTCAAGTTGCCTGATGGTGTAAAAGCCATTGGATGCAAATGGGTCTTCAAGACAAAGAAAGACTCATTAGGCAACATTGAGAGACATAAGGCAAGACTCGTTGCTAAAGGATTCACTCAAAGGGAAGGTATAGATTACACTGAGACTTTTTCTCCTGTATCTAAAAAGGACTCCCTTCGTGTGATCATGGCATTAGTAGCTCATTTTGATTTTGAGTTACATCAGATGGATGTGAAAACGACATTCCTCAATGGTGATCTAGAGGAAGAGGTTTATATGAAACAACCTGAAGGATTCTCCTCTAGTGATGGTGAGCAATTGGTGTGCAAACTCAAGAAATCCATATATGGTTTGAAACAGTCTTCCCGTCAATGGTATTTGAAATTCCATGATGTCATCACTTCATTTGGTTTTGAAGAGAACATCATGGATCAATGTATATACTAGAAGGTCAGTGGGAGCAAGATTTGTTTCCTTGTTTTGTATGTGGATGATATCCTTCTTGCAACCAATGAGAAGGGGTTTCTATATGAGGTGAAACAATTCCTTTCTAAGAACTTTGATATGAAGGATATGGGTGAGGCATCTTATGTCATTGGCATAAAGATCCATAGGGATAGATCTCGATGCATTTTGGGACTATCGCAGGAAACCTATATCAATAAAGTCTTAGACAGATATCGGATGAAAGATTGTTCACCAAGTGTAGCACCCATTGTGAAGGGTGATAAGTTCAATTTGAACCAATGTCCAAGGAATGATTTCGAGAAAGTTCAAATGAGCAACATACCTTATGCTTCAGCTATCGGAAGCCTTATGTATGCTCAGGTCTGCACAAGACCTGACATTGCATTTGCTGTGGGAATGTTGTGAAGATATCAGAGCAACCTAGGCATTGACCACTAGAGGGCTGCAAAGAAGGTGATGAGGTACCTTCAAGGTACAAAGGATTACATGCTTATGTATAGACGAACTGACATTCTAGAGGTGATTGGCTACTCCGATTCAGACTTTGTTGGCTGTGTTGATTCGAAAAAATCAACTTCAGGTTATATTTTCATGCTAGCTGGAGGAGTTGTATCTTGGAGGAGTGGAAAGCAAACGTTGGTTGCTACTTCCACAATAGAGGCAGAGTTCGTTTCTTGTTTTGAGGCTACTTCGCATGGTGTATGGTTGAAGAGTTTCATGTCAGGCCTCAGAATTGTAGATTCTGTGTCTAGGCCATTAAGGATATATTGTGACAATTCAGCTGCTGTCTTTATGGCTAAGAATAATAAGAGTGGCAGTCGAAGTAAACATATCGACATTAAGTACTTAGCCATAAGGGAACGCATTAAGGAAAATAAAGTGGTCATTGAGCATATAAGCACTGAATTGATGATCGCAGATCCTCTGACAAAAGGAATGCCACCGAAGTCATTTAAGGATCATGTTGTACAGATGGGACTTGGTTCCATAATGTAAATTTGTTTGTACATACAATTTACAGTTTTAATGAAACTCTTATTCAGTTGTGATGTTTTCTCATATTTGTTTTGCGCATTAAGTTATTGGAGAAAATTCACATATAGTAGGACCAAGAATAAACATTGGGTTTATTCATAAAGTTAAGTTACCATAGAAGGAATAAAGCTTGAGAAACAATACATAGTAATACATGGAAGATAATACTCACAATTTAGAGGAACTATCACCATGATTCATGTATTTGTTTTCTGAAAGTGTGGGTTTAATGAATATAAGGTTAAATATGAAAACCAAGTGGGAGAATGTAACTGTTACATTTGCCAGCCAACGGTTTCATTTTGAAACCAATTTAATTTCTATAACAGCTTTACATAAATGGTCTCACATTATGTTTTCATTAAACCATATTAATTTGGTAACTGAATATTCTTGCTATTTATTTTCTTGATGGGAGGAAATGAGTAGAAGAGAAAAAACCAAGGAAAAAGTTTTTCACGTACAGATTTTGTGAAACAAAACTTGGGTCCCCAAGTCCAAAAATTCTCTAAAGTACCAACACCATCAATTGAGCTTTTTGGAAGCTCTCAAGTGCAGACAGTCACGGTACACCGTCGGACTTCTTACGTGCAATAGACGGAGGTAACAAAATGTTTTCATGCTTCCGTTTCCATTTATTCGATTTTAATATGCATATAGTTTTGCATGCTAGAATCGTTTCAATTTATGTTTACATTACAACCTTTTATGGATATCCAACTAAAACTTTAAAGCTATAATGGACACAGAGTTGATGTTTTACAGCTTTTTTCCTTAAGGAAAATTGCTTTAGAATTTCCTCACTAAAAAATGAAAAGAAAAAAAAAAATCCCTCGTATGGGTTTGTTCGAATACAACCGTACACATTCATTTATATACGATTCTCAAAGGAGAAAGCAAAAGCTAATTGTAGTCCGGTAGAAAAATTAAAAGCCATAACTCAACATTTAACGGGAATAAATAAATTTCGGTAAATTAATGCTGTAATATCCACAAGATCGTTCATTTGCAAACCCATATATCTTTTTCTTATATTGAAAGTTCATGGTTAGTTTCCAGGAAAAGGAAAAAGGTTCGTTCAATTGTTTTATGAAATTATAAATAAAAAAAAAAAAGAAATAAGCCTTCATTCTTATCTCTCTCTTGTTCAATGGTTTTCAAATAATAAAAGATGATGAACCAAATTATGATTCGTTTAGAGCCCGTTTGGTTCGAGTATTTGAATAGAGTATTTGAATGAAGATTTAAATTTTTGTGAGAGAAAATACTGTAGCAAAATAATTCGAACCGTGATTCAAACCACGAAACAAACGCACCTTTAATGTCTTGAGTGAATACTAAATAATATATTATTCCTATGTGCCGCGTACAGACCGTTCTTTTATTTTCAATTCTCATAAGAATAATAGAAATATTGTTAATTAAATCGATAATTTTTGTTTTAAGTGCAGGCCCTAACTGCTTCACAATATATTCAAGTGCGTTTCCACCTAAAACACTATTTTGTTCATCCCGGTTGTTCATTCTCCTATGGTGTAACAACCTTTCTTGTAAAACACAAAAACAAATCCCACACCTATAATTAAGCTTCAACTCAGAAGAATACAGTAAAATTAATGATTAAGCTTCATATGCCAAAATTTAGCTCAAGATACAGCTTATCACAAATTTAACATAACAATAACATTGTATTAGAAAATGATTTTTGTACTCAAATACTAAAATTGTATTTAAAAATGGTTTTCGCACTCAAATATTAAAATTTAGCATTGACACGTTAACGTGGCACTACATTTTAGATATTCTAAGGCCTTAACAAAGAACATATACTCATGTTTTGGTACGGACATGGAATTTTCACCAATAACCTTGAACAATAAATTAAAAAAACCAACGTAGTTTGGCTTTCAAAACGGAGCCTTCTAATTTCTCCTTTTCTGAGCTTTCTATTGGGTATACCCTACTTCAGCATCTGTTTCTCAATATTCATTTTGATTAAAATCATATCAAACACACATAAAAAAGGGGATAAGAATGAAGAATTTAACACATATCTAAAAGGTTCAAAACAAAGTCATATCGGTAGATAGTACCCTGGTCAATTTATATCGATAGACAGCGGAATCAAAATAAGAACATGTCCCACTCAACTTTTGAAATTTTAATCTTTTTGTATGTTAAAATTGTAATTTTTCTCCTGTTTTAGAAGAAAAATTATAACTATGTTCCTACTAAAATTTTAAATTATATCATTGTGCCTCTATTTTAAAGAAACATTATAATTTATGTCCCACCAATAATCAAAATATATAATTATGTTAGTATGCAATGAAAATTATCACTTGGAAGAAAAAAAAAAAAAACGCTCTGGATGCAATATTTGTTTCATATTCTACCGTAAAATCTCTTTTTGTTGTAATATTTGTTCGAGGGAATTTTTTGTAATAATCAAGTGGCAGGAATTCTCCAAATTATACAAAGTAAGAAGACTTTCAATCAATATAACGAAGTAATAAGCGAACAAGACATGAGTAAACAAGCGCAAAGCCTTCACAAAGCCAAACGTCTGATCCACTGGCCGAATTAAGTATTTTAAATTATCAATGTTTGTTCGTAAGATATTCGATTGACTAGTTAACGTGCGAGACCAATTAATATAGGCGATTTTAAGGCCCGTTTAGTTTAAGTATTTTTTTTACACTTAATGAACTCAAACGGAGATTTGAGTATTAAGAATTCTTTGGATACGTATTTGTTTCTCTCAAAATTCAAATCCTTTGAGTATCAAGAATTTAAGTTTTCAGAGTTCTGACTCCTCTAAATTTTTGATACTCAGATATCTTTGTTACTGTAAAAACTAAAATTCTCTCTCCTATATTTGAGGGAAAAAAATCATAACTTCTTCATTTGATGTAACGCCCCTATATGGGGGTTAATAGTTTTTAATGAATTAAAATAAAAATCAGAAATAAAAGTAAAACCTTAAAAATAAAGTTGCCAGGAACTTAAATGAAAACTCTCAAATCAAAAATATAAATATAAACGACAATTAAACCACAATTTAATGTAACACCTTAAATTTAATAATATAAACTGTCGTCATCATCATTTTAACCCTAAACGCATTTTAATACAGTCACAGAAAGTAACAATTGATGCTTACATTATCATGAAGAACATTCTTAACAATTGAAGCAGTCCCAATGTAATATAGCTACATAGCTTCCTCAACTATTTTTCTCGTAGCCACCTCACACTTAGTGAGTCTTGAAAATATAAAAATATAAGGAAATGAGCGACAATATGCTTAGTAGAGAAAACCATTACTCACCTTTAGGTTTTTATCATTACCACATTAAAACCTGCGTGGTTAGTTAATACTCATTATTATCCAGATTATGAGATTTATTATAATTATATTCTGTGGATACCATAGTTAATCATTATCGAGTTTCATTGTAACACCCCTATGTAGGGGTTAACAGTTTTGAATAAATAAAAATAATTTTAAATTTCATATTATTTAAATCAATTAAACAATGCCCATGGGTCTTTAAACAATAACAAAAATAAAAATAAACGCTTTAAATACAAACCACAGTTTTTAGTGTAGCACCAAATATATATATTACAGTCATCATCACCATAGTACAATTCTCAAATAACTTAACACAGCCATCATAAAAAAATAATACAACTCTTACATGTTGTAAATAAGTTACAAATAAACAAGGTCTTCTAACACGAAAACAACAGGGTTCTTTTTGCCTATTTCTCTTTAGATATGTTGCACTGAGTTCCACCTGAGAAATAAAGATATGATAAGGATGAGCATCGACATGCCTAGTAGGGAAATAATGACTCACCTTATGGTTTATCCATTACTACATTAAAACTGCATGGTTAGTTAAGTTACATCATATTCTAGATTATGAGGTTTATTATGATCACATCTCGTGGATACCATAGTTAATCATTACCAAGTTTCATAATTACACATTTATACAAATATTACCAATCATCATTGTTCCTAGGTATCCATGTTAAATAGAGTATCACTCAACTCATCGAAACCCAAATGGGTGCACTTGATCACCCTGTAAACATTCTACGGGTGTTCCGGTGAAGGGACATCAAGCCCCGAGTCCTCACCAAGTCGATTCCTGTACAGTGTATTATGGGACTTGTAACTCAAGGAAGCGTCATCACCTTCCCCCTATTTTACCTTTTAGGTATTCGTGCCCAAGGACATAACCGCCGGCCTTTTTACATCTCACTATTCCTTTGTATTCAATCTTTATTTATAGAGTCAATTTTCTAACCATGCTTCTCAATTTATAACACATGTCAAATCATTATATTCCTTGCTATACAATATACATAATTTACAACACAAAACAACCAAATTTAATTTACCAAAAACCTCACAAAAGATGAGTAATAGAATCCCTACCTTCAAAGCTTAACAACAAACTTTTAATCTTGGAATTAATTAACGTTAGCTCCACACATCATTGACCCTAAGACATGCATAAGGACATTAAAACTAAAGCACAACGTATAATCACATTCATAAGTGAATTATGTGTAAACCCGTCTACTAGTGCCATTAAAGTATTTTTATGCAATTGTTCTTTAAATACCAAGTAAACAATTTTTATCTTAAACACAATATAAAATACATACAAGTAATTTATATGTTTTAGTCTCTAATAAGAATTCATAAATCATTTAGGATAGTATTGGAAAGGTTGTAAGACATTAAGGGACTAGAAGGTGAGCAAAGTTGGGTTTTTAGTTCAAGTTAATAGTCGGTATACCATGGCAACTTGGTGGTATACTTTTGCAAAAAGGTGGGTTCACTATCTACAATCAACACACGGGTTAACAGGTGGTTTACTTAAGGTAGACGGGTGGTTTACTACCACTGGCAGGTTTACTAGTTTCTAATCCAAAAATTGAAAAATTCATAGAAATTAAAATACAACTCCGATTTAGGCTCATGATAGCTCGTTGGAAAGCTTAGGATGTCTACTTTTTAAATATGCAAACCAATTTACAAAATTCATTTTCATTTAACTCCAGAATGTTAAGAAATAGCCACTGCCCATAGCGGTATTACAAAGTTTACGGGATGTCAAATTTTTCTTTAACCTAAAGCATATTATCCTTGTTCAAAATCTCAAAACCATTCCAAAATATGCATCATGCATTATATAATCACAATAAATATATTCTCATGAGTTTTATACCAAAATGATTATCAAATTATATCTCTAGCCTTTCTTGTAAATAATGATGAAAACATGCTTAAGTTTGCTCTTTAAGCTCAAAACATTAGAACGTCAATCTTAAAGTTATGGAAACTGGTTTTAAACATTCCTAGCATGTTTCTAACATTGTTATCAAACCAAAATAAAGGTTGGTTGTGGGTTGTAACTCAAGACTCAAGTTTTTATTTATAAATGTTCAAGGATGCATGTTAACATAACTAGAAATTTGCATGAATTTTGAACACAAAAATTATGCATTAAACATGGAGAAAACACACACTAAAAACTAAGTTTAGATTAAAGAAAACTACCTCAAAACTCCTTTGAAAAGCACCAAAGTTTGGCTTAAAAATCAAGCTTGAATTAACTCTAAAACCGCCTCGACCATCGTTGGGAATTATAATTGTCTTGGCCTGTAACACCCGTATTTTTAACGGGCATGATTTTGTAAAATTTAATGAATAAAATGTGACAATTGAAAATTACTAAGCTGTCTATGATCATAAAAAAAAAATACCACTTTAGTATTTTCTTACCAAGTCTTCCTAAGTAACATTCAAAATTTACCAATACTCACTTCTACCAACCTTGTCTCCCTAAATTAATGCTCAATTATGTAGCCTTCTTCTCATTTTGCTAAAGGTCTCCGAAGGAGACATTGAATTATTTTCTCTCAATTAATAGAAGACATGGAGATATTTTCTCAACCACCTATTTAATTATTTCCTTATCTTCTTCTATAATTCACTCCAATTGTCCCCTCAATTATGTTGGCATTATTTGCTAAAAGTCTCCATGGGAGACAAGATGATATTTTCCTTTAAGACTCTTTTGTTTCTTCTTACAACTTTCCCCCGTAAACTTCCCCTTCCTCTTAAGCATTTTGATATCTTTTTATTTAACCATCACCACCTTCTTCTCTAGTTCTCATTCTCTCCCTTTCTCACTTCAAATTTCTAACTAAAGACATAGAGCACAAAGCTCTCTTTGTGGCCAAGACAATTATAATTCCCAACCATGATCGAGGCGGTTTTAGAGTTAATTCAAGCTTGATTGTTAACCCAAACTTTGGTGCTTTTCAAAGAAGTTTTGAGGTAGGTTTTCTTTAATCTAAACTTAGTTTTTAGTATGTATTTTCTCCATGTCTAATGCATAATTTTCGTGTTCAAAATTCATGCAAATTTCTAGTTATGTTAACATGCATCCTTGAACATTTATGAACAAAAACTTGAGTCTTGAGTTACAACCCACAACCAACTTTTATTTTGGTTTGATAACAATGTTAGAAACATGTTAGGAATGTTTAAAACCGGTTTCCATAACTTTAAGATTGATGTTCTAATGTTTTGAGCTTAAAGAGCAAACTTAAGCATGTTTTCATCATTATTTACAAGAAAGGCTAGAGATATAATTTGATAATGATTTTGGTATAAAACTCATGAGAATATGTTTATTGTGATTATATAATGCATGTTGCATATTTTGGAATGGTTTTGAGATTTTAAACAAGGATAATATGCTTTAGGTTAAAGAAAAATTTGACATCCCATAAACTTTATAATACCTCTATGGGCAGTGGCTATTTCTTAAAATTCTGGAGTTAAATGAAAATGAATTTTGTAAATTGGTTTGCATATTTAAAAATTAGACATCCTAAGCTTTCCAACGAGCTATCATGAGCCTAAATCGGAGTTGTATTTTAATTTCTATGAATTTTTCAATTTTCAGATTAGAAACTAGTAAACCTGCCAGTGGTAATAAACCACCCGTCTACCTTAAGTAAACCACCTGTTAACCTGTGTGTTGATTGTAGATAGTGAACCTGCCTTTTTGCAAAAGTATACCACCAAGTTGCCATGGTATACCAGCTGTTAACTTGAACCAAAAACCTAACTTTGCTCACCTTCTAGTCTCTTAATGTCTTACAACCTTTCCAATACTATCCTAAATGATTTATGAATTCTTATTAGAGACTAAAACATATAAATTGCTTGTATGTATTTTATATTGTGTTTAAGATAAAAATTGTTTACTTGGTATTTAAAGAACAATTGCATAAAAATACTTTAATGGCACTAGTAGACGGGTTTACACATAATTCACTTATGAATGTGATTATATGTTATGCTTTAGTTTTAATTGTCTTTATGCATGCCTTAGGGTCAAGGATGTGTGGAGCTAACGTTAATTAATTCCAAGATTAAAAGTTTGTTGTTAAGCTTTGAAGGTAGGGATTCTATTACTCATCTTTTGTGAGGTTTTTGGTAAATTAAATTTGGTTGTTTAATGTTATAAAATATGTATATTGTATAGCGATAAATATAATGATTTGACATATGTTATAAATTGAGAAGCATGGTTAGGAAACTGACTCTATAAATAAAAATTGAATACAAAGGAATAGTGAGATGTAAAAAGGGCGGCGGTTACGTCATTGGACACGAATACCCTAAAAGAAAAAATAGGAGGAAGGTGATGACGCTTCCTTGGGTTGAAAGTCCCAGAACACACTGTGCAGGAATCGATTTGGTGAGGACTCGGGGCTTGATGTCCCCTCACCGGAACACCCTTGGAATGTTTATAAGGTGATCAATTGCGCCCATTTGGGTTTTCGATGAGTTGAGTGATACTCTATTTAACATGGATACCTAAGAACAATGATGATTGGTAATATTTGTATAAATGTGTAATTATGAAACTTGGTAATGATTAACTATGGTATCCTTAAGATGTGATCATAATAAACCTCATAATATGGAATATGATGTAACCTACTAACCATGCAGTTTTAATGTGGTAATGGATAAACCATAAGGTGAGTCATAATTTTCCTACTGGGCATGTCGATGCTCATCCCTATCATATCTTCATCTTTCAGGTGGAACTCAGTGCAACATATCTGAAGAGGAATAAGCAAAAACAATCCTGCTGTTTTCGTGTTAGAAGACATTGTTTATTTGTAACTTATCTACAACATGTAAGAGTTGCATTATTTTTTTTATGGCTGTGTTAAGTTATTTGGGAATTGTACTATAGTGATGATGACTGTAATATATATATTTGATGCTACACTAAAAACTGTGGTTTGTATTTAAAACGTTTATTTTTATTATTATTATTTTTTTGTTGTTTAAAGACCCATGGGCATTGTTTAATTGATTTAAATAATATGAAATTTAAAATTATTATTTTTATTTATTTAAAAACTGTTAACCCCCACATAGGGGTGTTACATACCCACAAAGAGAGCTTTGTGCTCTATGTCTTTAGTTAGAAATTGAAGTGAGAAAGGGAGAGAATGAGAAACTAGAGAAGAAGGTGGTGATGGTTAAATAAAAAGATATCAAAATGCTTGAGAAGAAGAGGAAGTTTATGGGGAAAGTTGTAAGAAGAAATAAAAGAGTATTAAAAGAAAATATCATCATATCTCCCATGGAGACTTTTAGCAATTAATGCCAACATAATTGAGGGGACAATTGGAGTGAGTTATGGAAGGAGACGAGGAAAGAATTAAATAGATGGTTGAGAAAATATCTCCATGTCTTCTATTAATTGAGGGAAAATTAATTCCATGTCTCCTTCGGAGACTTTAGCAAAATGAGAAGAATACTACATAATTAAGCATTAATTTAGGGAGACAAGATTGGTAGAAATAAGTATTTGTAAATTTTGAATGTTTCTTATGAAGACTTGGTAAGAAAATACTAAAGTGGCATTTTTTTGATTGAAACAACATAGACAAACTTGGTAATTTTAAATACTATAAAATTTTAAATTGTCACATTTTATTCATTAAATTTTACAAAATCATGCCCATTAAAATACGGGTGTTACATTCATACATATATATATATATACAAATATTATAGTTTATTATTATTCTTAGGTACCCACGTTCAATAGAGTATCACTCAACTCATCGAAACCCAAATGGGCGCGCATGATCACCCTCTAAACATTCCAAGGGTGTTCCAGTGAGGGGACATCAAGCCCCGAGTCCTCACCAAGTCAATTCCTGTACAGTGTGTTCTGAGACTTTTAACCCAAGGAAGCGTCATCACCTTCCCCCTATTTTACCTTTTAGGGTATTCATGCCCAAGGACGTAACCGCTGCCCTCTTCACCTCTCACAATTTCTCTATATTCAATCATTATTAATAAATTCAGTTTTCCTAACCATGCTTCTCAATTTATAACATGTGTCAATTCATTATGTTCCTCGTCGTACAATATAAGACGATGTCATAGTTTCATATGTGATGCTCATATAATAGTAGTTCAACATAGATATATATATATATATATATATATATATATATATATCTTGCGGTAAAACAATCAATTTTAATTCCATAAAAACCTCAAAAAAGATAAGTAATAGAATCCCTACCTTCTAAGCTTATCAACAATCTTTAAATCCCGGAATCAATTAACGTTAGCTCCACACTCCCTTGATCCTAAGGCGTGCATAAGGACAATTAAAACTAAAGCACAATATACAACCACATTCATAAATAAATCATGTATAAATCCATCTTATTAGTGTGCCATTAAAGCCTTTATGTAAATCTTTTTTTTTAAATACCACAGTAAACAATTTTTGTCTTAACACAATATAAAATTAAACAAGTAATCTATATGTTTTAGTCCTTAATAAGATTCATCAATCACTTAGGATAATATTAGAAAGGTTGCAAGACATTAAGGAATTAGGTGGTGAGCAAATATGGGTTCTTGGTTCAGGTTAACAGCTGGTATACTATGACAAACTGGTAGGTTTACTAGTTTCCAATCTGAAAATTGAAAAATTCATAAAAAATAAAATACAACTCCGATTTAGGTTTATGATAGCTCGTTAGAAAGCTTAGGATGCCTACTTTTTAAATATGCAAACCAATTTATAAAATTTATTTTAATTTAATCCTAGAATTTCAAGAAATAGCCACTGCACATAGAGGTATTACAAAATTTATGGAATGTCAAAATTTTCTTTAACCCAAAACATATTATCCTTGTTCAAAATCTTAAAACCATTCCAAAATATGCAGCTTGCATTATATAATCACAATAAACATATTTTCATGAGTTTTATACCAAAATCATCATCAAACCATATCTCTAGCCTTTTTTACAAATAAGGGTGAAAACATGCTTATGTCAAACTTTCTCATTCAAAACCATAAAATCTAAATTATGCAGCAAAATAAATGAGCAATTTCAAAGTAAAGATAGTAGATAAGACTAGATTAATTTTCTAAAATCTTACCTTAAAATCTCATTGAAAACTTTAAGTCATCAATTCAAGAGATTAAAGCTCAAGTTCAACTTTAGCATGGGAACTTTTGAACGACATGGAGCTGGGTTTCTCAGGCTTAGAGAGCAGAAGAAGGAAGAAGAAGAAGAGAATGAGAGGAAGACATTTCAAGGAGGAAGGGAAAAATAAGTGTTGCACGGAGAAAAGAAAATGAATGTATGGTTTTCTTTGTTGGAGGGCCCGATTGAAGGAAAATAATGGGAAGTGGGAGACAAGTAGGTGAAGCATTAAGTGCAATATGTCTCTTTCAGAGACTTTAGTTCATATAATGCCAAATGACATTTTAGTAATTAATTTGATGTTTCAAGAACGTTTCGGTCAATTTACTAAATAGATATTTTTAAAATTTTAAAAAATTTTGAAATATGTATAAATAAATAGGATGAAATAGATTTTAGATGAAATAAATTTTAGTTAGCATACTAATAATTAATTAATTACCATATTACCTGTTAAGAAAATAATGGGTGTCACATTTGATATCCAATTGAAATGATTCTTTTTTCATTATGTTCCTAATGAACAGAGGAACAAATTAAGATCCATAATGTATTTTTTTTTGGATCATATACATTAAGATTTTATTAGATTTGTTAATAAATCAAAAACTATTTTCACAACATTTCTAAACAAAAATTCTAATTTTATTTCATACTCAGATTAAAACCTAAATGCACATCCAAACGCCAATTTGGATAACAATTCAAATCACTAACTCAAATCCTAATTCAAATCACACTAACTCAAATTAAATCACTGATTCGAATCTATTTAGAAAACGGACCCTAAAGGAGCATCTTGTAATTTTGAATAAATAATTAAAAAGAGTGCAATAAAAGAGATTAGTTTGCATAAATAACACACCGAAAATCCGAACCATGAATTACACGTTTGATAACATTTTTTTTTCAGCTTAATAAAATAAAACCATACGATTGTCCCTTAAAAATTGACCCAAAAAAAGTATTGTAACAAATTAAAAAGAGTGCAATAACAGATTCACTACTTTAACATAAATAACTCACCGAAACACCGAACCATTAACAACTACAATAATTTCTTTACATCTAATTACATTTACACTTTTTTCCCTACTCATTATAATAAAACCATACAATTGTCCTTGACCAACGACAGAGTTAGGATTTTGAGTCAGGGGCCTTTTTCTATCAAGATTATTTTAATATATATCAAGAGCAGTGCATATATTAATCATGCCATTTTTCAGTCCTTTGTTATTTTTAAACTGTGGTTTATAATTAGTTAGGGATGTTATATTATACATGATAATAATAAAATAAACAACACAAGTATTTGTATTAAAACGCTCACTAAAATAATATATAGAGAGTTTATAGATATGATATGGATACGTTTCGAGAGTACAAAATACTCCGTATAATAAGCTATCCTAGCCATGTATGCATTGAGATTATAAAAGTATCAATAAAGAAAAGATTGGACTTTAAATAGGATGTGTTTCGAGAGTACTGGTTACTTCGTAATATCAGCTATCCCAATACTAGAGTCAATGAATTTAAAGTTTTAACAACAGCATGTCACAAAAAAATACAAAATGTGGAAGAGAGCAGTTATTCAAGATACAAAAAATACAAACGAACATGTTGTGGGTAAAACCAAAAGATTATAGATGGAGGTTCAAATCCAATAGTCGCTTCATGATTTCTTTCTTCCAATTAAGCTTGGACTTTACAGTGTCAGACTCTAGATAAATGACTTGCATTTTGTCTAGCAGGTCTTCAGCTGTTGAAGCAGTAACAAAATTTGTCTTCCGGATTATACAATAAAGTTTTGTTCTATAACGTAATCTAAAAACTTTAAAAGACCGTCATAAAAACCATTTGCATTCAAAAGACCTACGGGTTTGGAGTAAATACCCAACAGACTTTTACTAGTAACTACGAATAACTCTTCAAGAGTGCCTAAACCACCAAGCAATGCAATGAAAGCATCAGAGTTATGGATCATATTTTTAAGACAATTAGAGATGTCCAAAATTCTCTGTTCCTTACCTATGGTTTTCCCACAGAGGTTCCCCTCAACTAGAAGATGAGGGAAAATCCGTACGACATGGCTACCCTAGAATGTACTACTATTGCTATGTTATTCATTAACCCTAAGTTACCTCCCCCATAAATCAGGTTAATCTTCCTATGCACCAAGACTTGTTCTAACTGTTTTGTGGCTTCTAAGTGACTCTACCTTTACAAAGACTAGAACCACAGAAGACATAGATAGTTTTGATTTTCTTAGATAAATAAGAAGAAGATATGCTTAGTTTCTAAAACAGATGACTCTTTTTTTTTCTATTTGTTTTTTTTTTTTTTTTTTTTTTTTGTGAGAGGGGGGTGGGGTTGTCTTAAGTTCGCTCTGCCTAAACTTTGAGTCTTGAATGAGATCTTCAAGAAGATGGTAATAGAAAAGGACTAGAGACTTATGACAGATAGGTGATGTACACGTTAGAAAAAGCCAAACCAAATCAATTCAGATTTTGAAAAATAAACAAAACTTGCTACAATTGTATACTATTTTGATAAAATAAACATAAATCTACAAAAGTCAATAAAAGGCATATGACATACTGTAAACATTTTGATAAAAACAACACGAGTCTAGAAAAGTCAATGAAAGATATATGACATATTGTAAACTTTTGGACAAAAACAACACAAATCTAGAAAAGTCAGTAAAAGATATATGACAACACGAATCTAGAAAAATCATTTAGGATCTAAAAATTTCAAACTAACAACAAAAACAAACACCTGATGTATCTAACAAGGTAACATTTTTTGATTAAAACAAACATAGATATATAACAACTACTGTAACGATAAAAGAAAATAAACATTTATTGTTTAAAACATACTGTGATAGTCTAAAAACAAACAAACACTCAAAACACAAAATATATATATATTTTTTTGCAAAAACACTCAAACGACTAATTTCTTACAGAGTGACAAACAAGATCTTTAAATGCAAGATTCATAACGCGATGTCTTTTTATATGGAATTTGGGCCAGAGATTATAATTTGTACCTTAGACATATCCATTCAGATGGTTCTGAAGAGAAGCATGGAGGTCATTCAAGTTTTTTTTAGAAAGGCCATCTTTACATAATTGGATTTTGTTCTCCCTATTTACTAATACAAATCCAGGCGATTGACACTTACATTCTCAAGTTTGTCACCCACATTTGTTACATCTAGAGTCAATGGCACTAGCTCTTCTTCTTATTGCACTACGACTGGTACCCATACTTGGAAGGCCGACGCTCTGATTGAAGTCACATGGATGAATTTTTCATTCGATTGGCATCCTCACATTACCAGGGATTCCAAAATACATGAGAATCTACAGTCGAATGACTTTAGACTTGTATTTCTACTTGAGAACCTTTTGGGAAACTTGTATTTTCTTAGGTGATGGTACTTTAGATCCATGGAAAACAAAGAAAAAGAAACAAGAAAGAAAGAAAGAAATAAAGAAATAAAGAACGGAAGTGTAAGATCTTAGGGTGGTTTACTAAAATTTGAATATGGTTTAGGGGTTGTGGATGAGATTCGAGTTTATAGGAAAAAATATTAGAGGAGATCTGAAAAATTAAGAACAAGCTTCAAACTTTAGAGAAAAAGGAAGAGAATTTTAGAGAGAATAGATAATTTTAGAGAAAGAAAGAGCTCAACAAATTTCAGCTTTGATGTACAATGATAAGATTTATAGATAATTTAAGATATTATAGTAGATATTGCATAGAGCTAAAATAACAAGACCTAACTGTGTTTTTAATATAAATATTTATGCTGTTATTCTATTGTTATTATTATTATTAAAGAAAAAAACTATATTAAGGAAAACAAAAACAAAAAGCTATATTAAAGAAAAAACAAAGAACAAACCCCCCGTAATTGACCCAAATAAAAAAAAACTATTAGTAACAAGATAACCTTTAAGCAATTCAAAAAATTTTATAATGGTCGAGTGAATGACGGTCCACAGAATTAACAGATGAAGACGGGCGCACACACGGAAAGAGCCAAAACTTTTGCGCCCCCACAAAAGCTACTCTTTAATTGGGTTGTACAGCTCACAGCCTCAGCTCAGTTGCTCACTTTTGGCCCCATTTCTCACAGGAAGTTTCTCGCGCCCACTATCCCCAAACATATACACATACATCTATATATCTATATAATGTATGCATATACCAACATATTATATCATTATATGACATGACATAATACATGATCATGATGAATCACAATGATCATCATCAGCGCCCCCATTAAAGCCTAAACCCACCACCCCCGCTGTCCTACAACTAACCCCAGCGAACTCAACAGGGTCTTTCCTCTTCCTCCTTTAATTACCCACTTCCTCACACACGCATTTGATATTTCCAACTCTGCAACTAAGGCAGCTACCAAGTCATTCGTCCAGTCTCTACTCACCATGGGCGAGGTCAGTCTTCTCTGTGTCTCTTTCACTCTCTGTTGCTCTCTCTTGTGCTTGTGTTGACTTTTATGGCGGTTTGGTGTGTGTGGACGCAGAAGAAGAACGGCGATGGAGGCGAGAAGAAGAAGGAGGATAGCTCGCTCACTGTGGTCTTGAAGATCGATATGCACTGCGAGGGCTGTGCTTCTAAAATTGTCAAGACTGTTAAAGGCTTTGATGGTTAGTATTAGCTCAATTTCCTCTCTCTTTCTTTGTAATTTTGTTTCCATTTCTGGAATTTGGTCAAAAATTTTGAACTCTTCTTTAGTTCTCAGATTTTGCATGCGTTTTTGAAAAATTAACTCAGATTCGAAATGGTTTTTTTCTTTTTTACCGTTTTTCTTAATATTTTCCCCAGATTTTGCATAAATATAGATATACATGTATATTTACAAATTACACTGGTCCCCTATCTCCTGCAGATTCCGTTGTTTTTCTCAGATTTTCATTTCCTATTTTCCTCGTGACAAAGGGCGATATTGTTAATATTACAAAATAACTGTCCTGCTCTGCTCTGAAACAAGAATCAGTGTGTTTTTCTTTACATGGAGATTCTCTCTGTATTTAAAACTGATGGAAACTCATTGTTGTCTGGTGTGGTGCTTTGGCGGTGGTGAAGGCGTCGATAATGCGAAAGCGGACTTCGCGGCGAACAAGCTGACCGTCGTCGGAAAAGTCGACCCGTCGAAGGTCCGAGAGATGCTTGCTGACAAGTTCAAGAAGAAGGTCGACCTGATCTCTCCGCAACCAAGCAAGAAGGACGACAACAAAAACGACAACAAGAAGAAGGCCGACGAAAACGACAATAAGAAGAAGCCCGACGAGAAGAAACCCAAAGAGAAGGTACTCTGCTTCTCTCTCTCCCCTCCATGCTCCCTGCTAACGTGCGCTTGTCTCGTTCTGTGCTCCTAACAAATTCTTCCTCTTAAAGGAAAATTACAATTCCGATTTCCGGCTCAAGTTAGCCGTTCGTAAATTTCTTTTTTTTTTTTTAATTAACAGATTTAAATATTGAGGATTCTGAGAGCTGTTTGGTTTGGCTTGTCTTCGCTTGCTTGTAATTGTTAATTTGTAATTAACTTTCAAGTCATGTGGAGGCGTCTTTTAGCAAAATCCAATAATCGTAATTTAAGCGTTTAAATAATGACTTACAGTTAAGTGCGTAATATTTTAATCTGATTTTTTTTATTCGTAATTGTTTAATCGTGAAGCCTCCGGTGACGACGGCGGTTCTTAAGCTGAGACTTCACTGCCAGGGTTGCATCGAGAAGATTCAGAAAACAGTAACCAAGACCAAAGGTAATCAAACGGCGCCGTTTAGGATAAAAATATAATTAAATAAAGAACCGAACGTTTCGTTTTATTTAATATTGAACTTTTTTTTTAAATTTGCAGGATTTAACGACATGTCGATCGACAAGCAGAAGGAGCTGGTGATGGTGAAGGGGTCGATGGACATGAAAGCTCTGGCGAAGAACTTGCAGGAGAAGCTGAAGAGGCCCGTCGAGATTGTCCCCCCGAAGAAAGAGAAAGACGACGGCGAAAAAGACGGAGGGAAGGCCGAGAACGGTGGTGGCGGCGGCGGAAAGAAGAAAGGCGGCGGCGGTGATGGAGGGCAGAAGGGGGAGGGAGACGGTGGAAGGATGGCGGAAAGCAGGATGGAGTATTTGGGCCAACCGGTGTTTGGATACGGGTATGGGTATGGGTACAGGCCTACACCGGAGTTTGGTCCTGGACCCGGATTTGGATACGCATATCCGCCGGGTTACGTGGGTGAGCACCTCCACGCGCCTCAGATGTTCAGCGATGAGAACCCAAATGCCTGCTCTGTCATGTGAGATCAGAAGAAATGGAACTGTAAATAAGAGGATAGAGAAAGAGAGAGACGTAGATATGGAAATTTTGGATTCTTGGCTTTGGGTTTGCTACTTCTTTTAACAGTTTGGTCGGTACGGGTTTTTTTTTTTTTTGTTGAAATATTAATGCCCAATATCTAGTTGGTTAATATTGAATTTTAGAACATGTTCGAGTTGTCTATTAGTTATGAATTTGTTACTTTTATTAACTAGATTAGATGTTTTTAACTTTGAAAATTCCAACAATTACTGCTATTTGACCATCACTCATAGCTAATCACTAATGTAATTCGGATAATTTACTGCCGGTTTGGTTTGAGTGACTCAAATCACTCAAAACTTAACTTGAATATCATTACATATGGATTATGCTTATTGCCAGCTCTATCAAATTGCAATTCGATCGATCAACTTGTTCTTTTTTTTTTTTGGTTTCGGTGCAGTACAATTTTGCCCTTTTGTTTTAGGTAGATTGTTCCCGAATGTAGTTTAAATGGATAGAATTAAACTAATGGTTTTAGTTTAAACTTTTAATTAGTTTAAACTTTTAGTTTAAGTTACGTTTTCAAAAGGTCGGTTTGTACAGGTCATATTTCATTCAGCACGCAATTTACGAAAGGAGATGAGAGAAGATGCATGCATATTCATAGTCTACTAAAAATATTGGTTATACTATATATATATATATATAGAGAGAGAGAGAGAGAGAGAGAGAGAGACTTGTATAATTCGAAATGTCCTTAGTCAATTAGCCAAAAATTTCAACCCTTGGTACGCTGGGTGGCATTAAAGGATGATGGAAAGAGTGTCCCTCAAAGTGGGGTTTGACAAATTGACGTGTCTAAGCCACACGGATAAACACACGTCACTGAAGTCGCATTCATCATCTTCATCCAACGCCACACATATCGTCAACATCAGCTAATATAAGCATAAAAAAAATAATAATCTAATCAAACAACAAATGAAGCATACACAAATATCTACAAGTCTCATGCAAATCTTTGAATATTCTTAAATATAGATATGTCTTCAAACAATCTTTTTCTTTATCTAATACATTTGAATCAGCTGGCATGGCAACACCTACCATTAAACGCCAGGTTTGTTGTTTCTTCTTGTCTGGACTCTTCGTTCCACATACTTAAACCTAGGACAAGTTGCTTAAAACGACACAACTCTTTTAGCTTTATGGGATTTCATTAGCTTTAAAATTATGAGCCCCCCATTTTACAAAGCTAACTAACTACATTCTTTTTTACATATTCATATTCCATTGGAGAAAACTACATTAGATAGTTGCATAAGCATGAATGGGCTTGGTACCGATCGTTTTAACAAACATTCTTGCATATGTCAATTATTTCGATTATATAGTTTATTTTGGCCACAAAATTACTTTTTTTAGGTGGGAAAAAAGTAGCATACTGAGTTGCCCACGTGTAACGGCCTTTGGAACCAAACCCACCTGTACCCAAAAATAATAGCACAAATTGAGTAATTACAACCTAGTTCGTACGTACCCATTTTCTCATATGTAGCTCCTTTCCGTAGTGGGTTTTTCAGTATAGCAATTGAGCAAATGGTGGGTGGTCATTTTAGGGTACAAAAGCATGTGGTCTTGATGGCTATCATACTCTGGAATCTGACGTTAATTTGTAGTGTTGGGGAGAAAAATACCGTGGAAGTCTATTACTTTTTGGCTAGTGGGTCGTGTAGCTGCACGTAGCCAGTTTAAACAATAATAGATCATATTCTCATTTATCAATAAAAAAAATGGATCATATTTCTCATTTTGTCAAAAGGAAAATGCAGATAAGAAGAAGGCTTCTTTTTTTTTTTTAATCCTCAATAGTCCATCATTAAAAGGGTGGAATTCAAAGCCAAATTAGTGACCCAAGAACAGGTACATCTTTTCAAATGGCTAAAGTTTTAATAATCACTAGCTACTCTGCATCTTCAACGGAAACACAATACTAGTGTGACTTTTAATTCACTGCCACCTGTGAGGATCCGTATTCTCATACACTTTAAATCGAGTGCGTACTAGACGCTTTGACAACAGACCTACAACGTAGTATCTGTTACAGCTAGACCACATCTTTCACTAGTTTATATATCATCTTAGCCAGTTTCTTAGCCATACATATGCTAAGCTAAAGATGAATAGCAATTTTCTTTGCTTCTTTTAACCCAAAAAGAAAAGATGAATGTCATTTTTTCCTCAGAAAAGCTTATAATTATAGGAACTATCCTTTTTTTGCCTCATTGGTAAGGACTTGTTTTAATAGTTGGATTAATTGTTAACAATGTAATCTATTATGAGAAATAGTTTTACGTTATACACTATACATTTGTGATATATAAATTTATAAATTAAACTGTTAAAAAATTAATCAATGCCCTAAAATAAAAATGCCTAACAAGTGACCACGGGAGAAAAAAACAGTTCCGACTATATGGGAGCCCTTTTTTCCCCGCAATAATTGATGGAAAGAAGAAACAATACAAGAGTGTTTGACAGTGATGAAAATTACTCAATTTTTATTATAATCTCAGTTATGAACAGTATAAAGCTCTCACATGATACAATAACAATAAAAAAATATACTATAGTATAAAACCTCACATGTTACATTAAAAGTGGTTCCTATCATTGATTCACACCACTCTTTTAAACACCTTATACATGTTGAGCTGGACGAGGTGACTTTGGGACAGTGATTGGGAAGAGTGGGACCTACAAAATTACTTGTCACGAAAGTGTCAACCGTGAACGTTTAACTTATTATTGTTATTATTTTTTTTATCTGAACAAAAATGTTTTAACTTTAGCATTGGGCGTTCAGTAGTCTTCAAGATAGCCTTTCGTCCTGTATTTCAGAGTCCAGTACATTCTGTTTGTGGTGTGGGGCTAGAGGCTATGCTGTGTTTTTTTGTCCACTTTTGGAGCCAGGGAATTTCCAGGAAAGTACCTTTGTTTTTTTCTTTCGTAGTGGAGGTTTTAAATTCCCTCTACGCAGAAACGGAAATCCCACGCCCAAATTTTCTCTTTCTTGGTTACCTGCAGAGGTATTTCCTAGAGTGTACATACCTGTAAATCCCTTGTCTTTTGTTTTTTGTTTTTTGTTTTTTTTCTTTTATCTCCCCCTATGCATATATTTATTTTCTGGAATCTTATAGTTAATACAACAAAGCATGATATTTTAATCATTAGATTAACATTTATTCACATTAAAATTTTACAACGCGTTATATAAAACTACCAATAGTCTTGATATTAAATCGTTAAAACGTTAATTGACAACTAAAATTCTTATGTTCTACCGACAGAGAAAGATTACTTTCTCTACTATGAAAATTGTCAATTTCTTTTTTTTAGAATTGTCTGTAAGGATTGAGTGGATTGAGTTCTCTTTCTTTTTCTTTTTTTCCCCTTCTTTTTACGTATTGCAAAGAAATGTAAACCAATAATTAGGCCAATTTGATTGGTAATTGGATTAGCTTTCTTGTCCCACCTTCTCTCACTAATAATTATATTTAAGTGCTATGATTATAGTAACTTTTGCGATGGTTAAAGTCGTGTTATAAGAATGTTAGTGCGATGATGCTCAAGGCCTAAACCTCATCTAAATCAAAAGCCATTATGCTATGAGGATGTATCTTTGACTAATTGAGTGCTTTTCATATCTTTCTTATATTCTTTTAGTCTTCTAGATTATCGTTGTAACTTGTAAGTTTGCATAGGGTTTTTTAGAGAGAGAAGGAGAAAAAGGGAGGGGGAGAGAGAGAGAGAGAGAGAGATTATAATCACCTTATTATCCTGATCTTCGCTTCGGTGAATTGGTTATAAGTATTTGCCTAACAACTGCAGTAAAGCTTCAATAAAAGAATATTCTCTAAATTAATAATCTCGCTAAAATAATAGAATATTCTAGTCCTAACTCAGACTAGTATTCTGAATCAATGGGATAAACGCTCCCCTTTAAATTCAGCTCTTACTTTTGTGCAGTTTTCTTTTGCGTTTTCGAAGGTTATGAATAATGAAAGAAATTAAGGACTAAATTCTTAATTAGTTTTTAAGAAATAACATAATTTTCTGTGTCAAATCAATAAAAGACCTTTCTCTAGATTTTTCAATTAATAATCTCGCTAAATGTATAAAATAATGTTGTTTTAAAAATGAAGACACCACCTTTGGTTTTTTTCCCATGTTGTATTATTAAACAAGTGTACAAACAGTTAAGAAAAATAAATATAAAGCTGTTTTCAAATTGATAACCATTCCATTCATGGATAACTTAATAATAATTCATTTATATGCAATTTAAATAAATAAACACTTCTAAATTAATTTATTTAAAAATTCCAAAAATATTAATTATATGGGTTTTATGTATTTTTTTAGATATTCAATTTAAATAAAAAAAAACAGTTGTGAATATGAAGGGGACTTTTTCCCTTTCTTATTTCTATTTAGCGCTTACACTTTTTTTGTTCAATCTTTTTATTACTAATTCTTAAACAACATTCTATTCTTGGAACTAACAAAAAGTAACTAATGCCATACCCATTTAATTTCTCAGAAAAAAAGTTGAAACAAATGTGTTAGGGTAGTACAAATTAAGCTAGCAAACCCACTATCAGTAAAGTAATTCATATAAAGGCGTTTCTTTTCTTCAGTGAATATGAAACTTCATCTAGGTCCTTTAATGGAATTTTCCTAATCTAAATTGACCTAATTTCTATATACCTCTCTCTGTCTCTCTCTCTCTCATATATATTTTTTTTTCTCCGAATGAATATACGTGTAATGTAAGTGTTTGGCTTGCATATGTAATTCATTGAGAGAAAAAATAAAATAAAATTAAAGAAGCACCACGACCGTGCATGACCGTGCATGAGCCAGTCGTTTACATTACGCGTGTGTCAATCAATTATTTAATTATGAAAAATGAAATATTAGAAGAGAACGTGTAAAAATCATCATGGATAATCATTATATGATGCTTCATTATAATGCCATGTCATGGCATGGATGCATGGTGCATATATATAATATATAATATACATCATCCTTGAACCTTTACTTTGGATTTGCCCTTAAGAAAGGGATATGAACCTTCCATAAAGGCTGGGGGTAAAAGGGAAGCAACAAAAACACTTTTCTCAAATATTAACACTCTTTTTGGATGACAAAAATTTTTCTTTGGTAACAACCAAATCATTTTACAATTGCTAGAAAAATTCCAAATTTTCTTTATTTTTGCTACACACCAAATTTTCTTTATTGGGTGAACAGGAAAATGTCATGCGTCGGAAAGTTAGACGAAAATATATGTAATTTTTGAAGAGAATTCAGGAATATTCTAAATCCAATCGAAGACTTCTCAAACAGTCAACCTCATTAAACAATGAATTAACTTGGGTCCCCATTGGGAATTATTTACGTAAGAATACTTTCTACGTGCAAATACAAAGTCTATGGTTTCCAGCCAAAAAAAAAAAAAAAAAAAAAAGAACCAAAGTATAGTGTGTTATGAGATTCCAAATGCATGTGATCAAAGGGTTTCTTTGGAATCTTCCTTCCCTCTCTCTCTCTCTCTCTTCTCTTTTTCTTCCCCATAGATGTGATGATTGAATGAGCTCAACCCCATGTGAGCCTTACGGTGGACGCATGAGAGAGCAAAAAAATGACTTTATTTTTGTAAAGGAAAAAGTGCTTTTTCATGTTTTTGTTTCTTTTCCTGCCTCGTGACTTTCCAAAACGTTTGCTTTTCCTTTTTCCACCATTCGTGTTTGCCTTTATTGGATTCAAAGCCCAAGTGGTTATTAATGTGTTTGTTACTTTTCTATCTTTAATTTATTTAGTGATGTATTAGGGACAATTAATCAACAATTTACCAACAAAAATTATATAATAAACCATGATGTACAATTTAAGTCATGATGATGGCTTGAGAGAAGGAAGGGAAAGCACAGATTCTAAGAAAGCAGCTCAAGGAGATAAGAGAGGTTGTTTTACAGTTTGATTCGTGGGAGAATGATCACCAAATAAAGAAAATGAATATGACTTGAATCATTTCTGTTTTGGATGAAAGAATCTTCAAATTGTCCAAAGTACACTTATATATTAATGATAAATTGCATTGTATATTATTATTGTTATTATTATTGCTTAATATTTCATGGTATATTAAGATACAATGGGAAATAATTTTTCACAATGCATAAAATAAACGGATTATAATAGAAGCATAAGAAAATTAAAAATCAATTTTGTGGAAGGAAACCAATTGTTTGTGGCTCTTGAAATATATCGAAATTTCTCTCAATTTGAAGCACGGAAAGAATGGACATCAATTATAAAGAAAATGAATTAACAATGTAAAAGGAAGATATTATTTATTTTTCTCCTTAATATTTTGCCTCAAATTTTTCAACCTTTGTGTTGAAAATACTGGCAAAAACACTCGTCAACATTCTTGTTCTTATCGTCTTCCCCACGCAATCGTTCTCATCATATCTATCAAAGCCTATTTGTTTTGAGAACTCTTTAAATTTTTTAGACTCAAATTTAGATTTGAGTATTAAGAATTCTTTAAATACGTGTTTGTTTCTTTCAAAATCTAAATCATTTGAGTATCAAGAATCCAAGTTTTCAAAGCTCTGACTCCCTTTAAACTTTTGATACTCGGATATCTTTGTTACAGTAAAAACTAAAATTCTCTCTCATGAGAAAAAAATCACAACTTCTTCATTTATTATCCAATTAAGATGTTTCTTTTTTTATTGTGTTTTTAGTGAAGAAATGAATAAATTAAGATCCATATTGCATTTTTTTTAAGATCATTAACATTAAGCTTTTATTAGATTTGTTGATAAATCAAAAACTATTTTCACAACCTCTCCAAACACAAATTTTAATTTTATTCCATACTTAGATTAAAACTTAAATACATATCCAATCGTTAATTTGGATAACAATTCAAATAACTATTTTAAATCTTAATTTAAATCATACTAAATCAAATCACTAATTTAAATTTATTTACTAAACGGACTCTCAGAGTTTTATAGAGTTGGCAAATACTTTTGTTGTGTGTCAATTTCTGCAATGCAGAAATATTATTTCAGGTCGAACTTTTTTATATGCTTTCTCTATTCTTGTAAAGATATGTCTGTAGACGTGTTACTTTTTTCTATTTACCAAAAAAAAAAAAGATAAAGAGCCTATTTGGGTGGACTTTCTAAAGCTATATTTGACTTTCTAAATTCAAAAACTGCTTCTAAAAGTGTTTAGGCGATCTATCAGAAGTGCTTTTGTTCTTCAAAAGTGTTTTTTATCAAAACTACAAAATGCGACTTCTCAAAAAAACACTTCTGAAATAAAATATAAAACTTGTAGCAGAGTGTTAAAAATACACTATAGACTTAAATATAACATTTTTTTAACTTTTAGAAAAATTGAAACCATTTTAAATCATGAAAGCTTTTTTAAAAATACAAGTTCAAATACTTACTGTAAAACTATATTTTTTTGCTTCTTTTTTTTTACCGATTAAAAATACAAACAAAAACTGTATCATAGTATCCCAAAGTCAATTTCCTACTAGCCTTTATAACAAGGTTGACACAGAAAATTCAGAGAAAGATGGGAAGGGATATGCTCATAAACAACTTGTTGCGCGGTTGTTGGTGGCGCGTCTTAGAAAGGCAAAGGCCATAAAACTGATAACAAGACACGTTTGGCACCAAAAATTCAAAGCATGATACTCTTTTTCTCCTTTTACCCTTTTTTTTTTCTCTCCCCATCTCTTTTTTTTCCTACCCTTTGCTTCACAGTCGACAGAAAATCCCATTTGGATAGAAAAAAAGCTGCCCTAATCGTGATATAAGAACCCTCCCCCAAAGGTTTTTTTTTTTTTCTTCCATGGGAGCCACAAAGGACAAAATTTGCTACTATATGAAATGAGTGAAAGACATATATGGCCTAATATAAATAGTAGAAAAATTAAATGTCCTTTTATGAAACTAAATTCTATTTTGGCCAAATGTAAATAGTTCCTTAAGTTGTGAAGATAATAATAACCTCGTTAATAAAAAGTCAACAGTTTTGAAGGTCTTTGAAGACCATTAATTTTATTAATGACCGACTTTAGACATTCAAAGAACAAAATCTGAAAAAAAGAAGAAGAAGAATAATATGTAAATGAAACGTTAGTGAGTATTATAAGTAATTCTAATGACAAAGTTTTGATGAGAATATAAACTGAAAGTTGAAAATTAAACATTCAGAAATATATATTTTAATAATCGCATTTATATGCTCTAAATCTTGAATATAATATATGCTTTTTTTTTTCTAACGTAGTATAATATATATTTTTAATGATTAAGTCATTACAACAATTGTATAAGGACTACATTTTCTCATTCGAAAATTATGAATAATTAAAAAATTATATATATAAAAGCATATCATATTTTGTAGTCATTATTAAATTACATTATGTATAAAGATTGTTTTAGTGACAGCATTTTTACTGAACAAAATATAACATGAAATTCAACGTATTTTAGTGACCATTTTTATTTATATAATGACCTTATATAATGATTACTAACCAATAACCAATGAGGTATATATGAGTAAGTCTATTTTAATACTAAAGCATTTAGTTTTACTGATGACTAAATTATTTATTTATTTTTCATTACCTAAATCTCTTATTTAAAAAAATGACAGTATATAAATTATAATTGAAGTGTATATATATGATAAAGATCTACTTTAATTTTAATGACTAAGGTATTCAGTTTTTTAATGATTAAACTCCTTAGTTTTTTTTTTTTCATGACTAAACTCATTAGCCTTTTTTTAATGACCAAAAAACATAATTTTATTTAAATATGTTGTGAATGTTTCCCATTTCATTATAGGAAAAGTCAGTAAGAAAAATAATAAAAAGTATATCAATATGAACAACAACAAAGGGGGTGATGCTAATTCAAAACCTGAATGATTTTCCTTTAAAAAAAAAAAAAAAACTGAATGATTGAAACGTAAACACAACATCTAAAATTTAAAAAGAAAATAAATATATATTAGTTGTCAGAAGAAAATTAACATCCAACTAAAAAAGGGCGCGTCCAAATTTTTTTCATCACATAACGTTGAGATTTAAACATAAGAAATAGGAGAAAGATATAATGACGGATTTGGCCATGACAATTATATAAGATCATGTCGTTTAGTATTTTAAAGTAACTAAAATGTGTAATTTTAACGCATCATATTTAATTGTGTCGGACACCATATTGGACCGTTTCAAACCTGATAACTCCTGACCAATGGTCCCAAAAAAATGAACAGATGGTTGATACTGGGAAACCCATTTGGATATTAGGTGTTGTATTCAAAATGAGTACCATAACATGGTGAAGATCTTAGCAAGCTCTCGATAGTGTGCCTATATATAATTATATATTCCAGAATGGATCTTGCCTATTTCTGGTAGGAAGTATGGATGTCAATTTTTTTTCCCTCTAGAAAACATGCTAAATGTCAATAAAATGAGGAAATTTTTCATAAATGTTTTTTTTTAGTTTAAATTTTATAAATGCTACATATATTTATCAGTGGCATAACTTAACTTAACCTATAATATAGATGATAGTGTTGCATAAATAAATATAGCTTTTAAGAGCGTGGCATAACATGTAATTTTCTCATAAAATAATGGCGCCAGAAATTAGTGGTAATCTATTAGATTATGTTGCCATGACAAAAAGTGACTAACAATCCCACATGTTGTCAAAGTAATCTACTAGATTACTAAAAGTAATTCACACATATCACTGGTTGTCTCATGTTCCAGTCACCGGAGTAACCTAGCTGGTAGATTACAATCCTTAATCCACGAAAATTAACTTGTGGAGTGCAGATTACCAAAATCTACCTAGTTGATCTATGATCACTGCATTCTGCTATGTTGGATCTGCATGTTGCCAACCGCGCGGCTCTTCCCCTAAATTTCTATATATATATTGAGCGGTATAGCTCGCAGCTCGCTAGCTACAACGTTGAAGTAAAAGAGTAATTGCGAAATAAAATATGAAATATGGAGGCACTGATGGAAGCATGGAGCAAGTACAATGTTGATGGAGTTACTGATAGATATGAAATACGGACCTGAACATTAAAACTCAGAACAGTAAAACCAAGCGTCAGTATGCCGCCGATTGGAGAGCTGTCTCCCTCATGAATTTCTTCGGTTGCGAGTATGACATGGACGAACCGTACAACATGTTTTTATTAAGGTATATTATCATTTTGTTACTTTATGTTTTAAAAAATATTACATTGATATCTTATTGTTTAAAAAATATTAAAAAGATACTTTATAGTTTTCAAAAATATCATTCCGATATCCTGAGTTTGTGTTTTTTGACGTGAAATTTTTGTTTTACCCTTTCATTAATGAATCTTAAATTAATTTTACAAAACTATAATAGAAAATAAAAACAAAATTTTATGCAAAACTCAACAAAAAAACATATACGTTATTTTGTAGTTTTCACAATATAAATTAGGATTTATTGATAAAAGAATAAGTTAGAAATTCCACTTCTCAAAATACCGATTCAGAATATCAAAATAATATTTTTAAAAACTACACGGCATCAATTTTATATTTTTTAAACAACAAAGTACCAATGTGATGATTCTCTAAAATATAAAGTATTAAAATGATAATATCATTTTATCGATTTACTAGAAACTGCACTATTAAACATTTTCTTTATGTTTCAGATTTAGGGGAAAAAGACGACGACGACCAAAAGGAAAAAGAAATCTCGTCTAAGATGCTTAGATTTAGTCCAAACATCAAGCGTGTTTGAGATATTTATAGGGCACGTTTGTTTTATGTATTCTTTGCACCTAATAGACTCAAATTTAGATTCGAGTATCAAGAATCCTTTATATACGTGTTTGTTTCCCCAATCCAAATCAAATAAGTATTTAGAATCTAAGTTTTTAGAATTCTGACCTGTAAATTCTTGATACTAGGATATCTTTGATACAGTAAAAGCTGAAATTCTCTTCTCCTATATTTAAGAAAGAAATCATAACTCCTTTATTTAATATTCAATTGAGATGATTCTTTTTTTATTGTGCTCCTAGTCAAAAGATGAATAAATTAATACCTCATATTGCATATTTTTTATGATAATTGACATTAAGATTTTATTAGATCTGTTAACAAATCAAAAACTATTTTTATTACCCTTCCAAACACAAATTTTAATTTTATTCCATATTCAAATTAAAACTTAAATGCACATCCAAACATCAATTCAGATAACAATTCAAATCACTCGTTAAAATCCTAATTTAAATCTATTTAGCGAATGGTCCCTAAGCAGCTATCAGTAGCCGAGTTTCTAGACATGGCACTGGGGTGTTATATGTTTTTCCCTATTCACTTTTATAGTTTCCAGCGTATGCTTTGCAACATAATTGGCCCATAATAGTTCCTTCATGATCTCTGGCTTTTCCCACATGAATCTCCTGAGAATATGTATCTATAATCTTTAGCAATAGCTAATAAACTTAGAACTCCTATCAAAATGAAAGGAACTAGATAGTTATCATCATCTCTCAAATATAGACACGACCAAGGAAAACCCACAAAACTTGAATGTAAGAATGTTAGAAACTTGGCCGGGATGGACTTTCATCATTGTCTTCAAGAACAAGTTTAGCTCCATTGTTCTTAAGTGAATTGACGATAGCCCAAACCTTTGTCCGGTTCTTCAAACCTTTCTTTTCAATCTCCTTGTTCACGTCAACATGAATCCCTCTTCCTTGTCCATGCTCAAGGCCTTCAACCCTAAGTCGCATAACCAACACCTCTCCGACAACTGTGGCAGCCTTTGCATTGCAAGACCGACCGCACTCGAGTGAGTTCTTGATTGAATGCTCAACCGTCGATGCTGTTGCAACAATTCTTCCATTGTTTCTGTCTACCACGTTTGCTGTAATGTACTTCAATGATATGAACATCCGCAGCACATACCGTTTCAGAACCATCATTCCTTGACACTCCTGTTCCCTGCGTTAGCAACAAAAAAACACATTAGATTAAAAATTACATTCAAATAAGAACTGTCATCTTAAACTAGAATTTTTATCCGATTTTAAGTAATAATAATTTATCAATTACTGCACCACAACTCCAAACCCCAAAATTCTCCACATAAGAGGAGGGCAAAAAAAAAAATGAAAAGATGACCAAGATGTCAAATGTTCCTAAACTTTACCAAAGCAACGCTTTGCTAAACTGCCAAAAGCAAACACTTCCATCGCATTGCTAAACAAAATATATGCTCGTCATCCTGACTACTGCATGAAAGAAAAATCAAGAACTTTTAGTTACACATAATAGACCAAACAACTATTAAGAATTAGACGCCCTAATTCTTTTCTAAGAGCAACAAAAATCGCAGAAGAAGAGAAAACAAAGAGGAAGATACACAAGATTTATAGTGGTTCACCTTAAATGTATGAATTACATCCACATTCAACCACTACAGTAATTCACTACGGTGAAGAAGTAGATTAAAAGAGAATCGCATGCCTCTTGGACTTGTTGTGCCTCTCTCTAAGCCCTCTTTTAATTGTAAAAACAGCAGCTCCCTTGATACAAAGGAAAAAAAAAAAAAAAAATAAATCTACAAATGTGAAAACCTCAATTAACAATAACAAGGTAAATCGATTACATAAAAGAGAACGTATCGGAAAACATAAAACTTTAACTTATCACAAAGTAGATTATCACCTATATTACCAACTAGGGCAATCCACAAACTGTCAAAGTTTCAGTTTCTGAAATCCCATATTTGCTAGAATAAGAATTATGAAAATGTGTCTAGAGGGCGAATTTGCCAATATTACACACCAGGAAAAAAGGATTCAAATTCCAACCATTACTCTTAATTTTTGATTTTCCATTCTACATACCAAGTAATTCCGTAAGTTCAAGGTATTTTCGAATGGATACTCCAGAACTTTTTGCATTCGGCAATTCAGTCCTTGAACTAAAATTTCTGAAATTGACCCTGAAGCCTACAATTCTTGGCACAGTTATTCTAATTGTGGACACCCTTGAAAAACATAAACAGAATGTTTCACATGCCCATTTTCTGTATATCTAGGACAAGGCTGAAATTTAATTTTAACAAATTATATATAATAGCAAAAGAGTGATCGAAAACACCGGCTTTGAACACTCGATCACGGCACACCTCATCAATTTCACACCAATTTCACTGCAAAAAGAGTCCTCGAAAGTTTTTTTTTTTCTTCAAGGAATTGAAACGTAATAAAAGCTCACGTATTTCCAAAACTAAGAAAAAAAAAATAAAATTCACTTGTTCAGTTCCAAAAGTTTATTCTTTCAGCCACTATTCAACAATAAATAAATACATAAATAAGCAATTCAATTTTAAAGCGTCAGCCAAAGATCTTTGTTAACTACAGCAAAGTACATGCACAGCTCTAATGCCAGTGATCAAAAGCAGTATAAAGAATTCCACAAAAACGAAAAAAGATTGGACCTACCCATTAAAACATTTTGGACAAAGGCAGCAAAAACATTACACAGAGACATAAAACCAAACAATTGAGGGACGTGAATGATGGGTCACCTGCAGACCAGAAGTTTACAAAATGGATATGTCGTTTGACTCAGTCCAAGCTCCAAAGGAAACTTAATCAATTTCTGTCAGAGATTGCAAAGACTTGCATACTTCCAACTACACTTGAGAAAACTGGTACATGACGAAGAATATTGACTGAGCCGATTAGGAAGGACGAAGGCGGAGGAAGAAGAGGGCAGGATGATCAAGAGGGAAAGGATATGCGGAGAGACGATGATGGAGAGGGAAAGGATATTCTGAGAGGAGTAGAGTAGAGGGTAGCCGGAGAGCAGAGGGTATATTGCTATTAAAAGGCGACAGATGCCTCCTTCCTCCTACTTTTTTTTTTTTTTGGCTAAAACATTCTTAAGCCTTAAAATGGGTGCAAAAGAATGAAATCTAGCGATTTCTGTTTATAAAAATTTAAAAAATAAAACCCGTATTTCCCCTTTCTTCTTTTTCTTTACCTCTGTAAACTAAACTTAGGGCACGTTAACTAATCATGAATTTGAATATTAGGAAATATATTTCAAGAGAAAAGGAATTAAGTTCAATGAAACTAAATTCCATAATCAAGATTAGTGTGTTTACTAATCTATTAAAGAATTGGTGTTTGCTAATCTATTAGGAAATTAAGTTAGATAGGGAATTGAATTCATATTATTTTATTTGCTTCATTAAAAAAGAGAATGAGTTAGAATAAAATAAGTGTGGTTACAAAATTATCCTTGTATGAAGTAAATAACTAACTTAAATTAGGTATTTTTGGAAAACAAGTTTGTTGATTCCTTTTTTAGGGAAATGAACTAAAAGTAGGTAGAAAGTGGGAGATAATTTCCCCATATTAAGGAATTTAATTCCTTATTTATAAGTGGGACCTACTTATTTAATTTTTAAATACGAAAGTAAACGCTAAAAATTAACTTCATTCTTTTTCTTGAATTAGAATTCCTGATTTTTAAAATGAGAACCTAAATGCTAAAGATTAAAAAGTTTGGGGACTTATGATGCAAATATCCCTTTTTTTGGGTCTGTATTGTTTTTAATATGTGCAAGATTTATATCATATGGAATAGACCAGTTATAAGCCGCACGACCTAATTGATGCATTTTATTTTGTTTTCAAGCTTTAATATAAATGCAAGTTGATTTGATGATCAGTTGTTTTATGTAATATTCAACCACATGAAGTTTTTTTGTTTTTGTTTTTGTTTTAATTTAGTTTAGTTAAAATGTTTTTGAAAATGTAAAAAATATATATTATTTTACTAAAATACCCTTAAAGGTCAGTCATACACACAATACATGGTCGTCAAATAGACGGACGTTAGTAAAGTTCGTCTTGCACCCATTTTAAGAGTTCGGGATGCTTTTAGCTAAAAAAAGAATCGAGACCATCGAGTCCCTTTTTAAATTAATCCAGGACCATTTAAGCAATTTACTTTTTTTAAAAAAAGGTATAGTGTTGTTAAGGCAATTGTAGCTGGAAGCAAACTTGTGTAGGCGGAGGCAACACGATCCTCTTGTACATGGGTGGAGGTAACAGATTGCAACGGAATCTTGACTAAAGGTTGCAATGAATTCCATCTTGAGCATGATTAGCCGTAGGGATGGAGACTCTCCTCTTAGTGGGTCATGATATCTCCCAAACCCTCATCGTACTTAGTGGCAATGTCATGACTGCCATTGCAAAGGTATCATTATCTCAATTAGGACTTGCATCGTGACAGTTCGCGACCGAAGGTGGGATGCAACTTGTTGCGACAAGGGAGGTCGCAACTAACCTTGGGATCAAAATATTTCTAGATTGATAATGACCTAGTTACTTTGTTTTGTTTTAGATTGCCCTTCTTTTTTGAAATTTTGGTTTAATAATCTGGTCATTTGATTATTGTGAACCTGTTTACCCTTTTCACGGTTGGATTTAGGTTTAATGGACAAAAAGGATGGCTTATTGATGAGGAAAAGTAGCCTTTTTCATGGTAGTTTTTCCTTGTATGTATATTAGCGATAAAACTAGCAGTTATACCGTCAATAGTCGTTAGAAAAATGATAGTTTTGAAAGGATAATGACGGTTAGCAGTTGGCGACAATACAAAATTTCACCATGATTACCAGTAGTTATTGGTCGAGAACGACTGAGTATTATGGTAGGATACATGTGCTTGTAGATGCTAGTAATCAGCGATCGCTGACTGTAAAGTATCATAGTGAATAGCGATCTAGCCAATATCTCACAGATATATTGCGTATTCTAATTGTGTAATGAGATTGAGTGCTCTACAAATTTTTGTGTTAAACGCAAATCCAAATGCATTCGAGTAAATTATGTAGTATGCCATTTTTTTACCATTATTATTGTGTTGAATCATGTATTTTTTTTTTTTTTTTTGCATTTGATTCATACTTTTTTTAACTGAAAAAGTCAAAATATACTTGGATAGCTTGTTTGTCTAATTTTAACTTAAAATATTTATAATCAATTATATCATTAAATTCTTTAAAAGTGATATGAAAAGTCAAAATTTTTCTACGAAAAAATTACAATATTTGTCTAAATTATTGTTATGAAATTAAAATCTAACACAGTATTCAAAATATCTTAAAAATATCCTTAATGATATAGTAATTATCATAATGATATTACATTTTATACTATTTAATTACATATAAATAATTTTAATAATATTATTATAAAATATTTATAAAATTTTTATAAATTAGAGTCATATTTTAATTCAAAAAATATAATTTACCAATTGTCTTATTAAGCTTTTTTTTTTTAATTGGCTTTCTGCGGTGTAAAGAGCCCATTAAGCAATGCAACTGTGGCCCGACTTGCCGGCTTGTACGACTTAGTTTGAGCTTAGCCCACTCGTCAAAAGCCCAAGAGAGAGAAAAGACTTCCAGCGCTTTATGTAAACAACCGCCGTCAGACCGACCTACCGCGAGGTTTGTCCTTTTTTCCAACACGAATCCAAGGGATGGAAAGAACTTGTGAGCGAATACGCAACTAAGAGGTGCCCTTCCTTTAAAAGAAAAGTAAAACTAACAGCAGGTGCCCTAGTTCCGAAAGAACACTCTCACCGTCACACGTGGAACCCACTCGTCCCTATAAATTCTCTCCCACGCCTCCACCTCTTTCCCTCTTATTTTTCCCCTAAGCCTCGAACTCTCTCCTCTGCTGGGTTTTCCTTTTGGACTCCATTGACCCTTCAACCACACAAGACCGTAAGACACAAACAAACTCTAGATCGCCTCTGCTCTGCTCCTACCCTAGAGCTCATCGCCGACCTGTCGCCTCCCGCAATCCCGGTAAGTTCGTCCCCTTATCTGAATCCTCCTAGGGTTTTGATTGTGTTTCGCTTGTTTGATCGTTCTGATTTGTGGCTCTGATCTAAAGGCGGTTTGTTTGGGAACAGGTTATAAAGGATGGTGTCGGACGCGAGCAAGAAGAAGGCGGCGCAGAAGAAGGCTGCCGCGGCCGCGAAGAGAGGAGGCAAGGCTTCGGCTGCGGCTGCGGCTTCGTCAAAGGCGGCGGCTGCGGCAGCCGAGTCGCAGAATGGAGCTGATAAGCTTGCGGATGGGGTTGCTGCGATTCAGATTTCGGATCGGACTTGCACTGGCGTGCTCTGCTCGCATCCTCTTTCCAGAGATATTCGAGTAAGCGCCGAATTCAAATCTGACTAGGGTTTGAATTATGCTGTTATTAATTTGTATCACGTTCTTATTCCTTTTCTTAATTGTGTGCTATTTTTAATTTGTTTGTTTTGGGCTAGTTATCATTGATTTAGGTAAGTGTTCTCCTGAAAATTTGGATACACTTTTTTTTAAAAAAAATATTTATATGTTATTAGGCGATGTATAAGGTTTTGTTGATTGTAGGTTGTTAGAGTTTAATAAATATAGATAGGTTCTTTTTACGTCTTTGAAACGAATGGTAACGATGACTGAACTCGACTATTTATAAAATGCAGATTGAGTCTTTGTCAGTCACATTCCATGGACACGACCTTATAGTGGATTCTGAGCTGGAGCTCAATTATGGCAGGTTCGTTAAAATCTTCTTAGTTTCGGCATCGTTTCATTGCTGACTAGGTTAATTGTATATTAGATGATTTTGTTTTTTATTCTTTTTCAGGCGCTATGGTTTGCTTGGATTGAATGGGTGTGGGAAGTCTACACTACTCACTGCAATAGGGTGTCGAGAACTTCCAATTCCAGAACACATGGATATCTATCACCTGACCCGAGAAATTGAAGCTTCGGACATGTCTTCACTTGAGGCTGTAATTAGTTGTGATGAGGAGAGGTTAAAATTGGAGAAAGAAGCTGAAATCTTGGCAGCACAGGTATGCTGAACAACCGATTTTTTGAGCTTTTGGCGTTTGAGTTAATGTTTGTCATGAGTTTCATGTTTAATTTTGGATTCAGGAAGATGGCGGTGGAGAGCAGCTGGAACGTGTCTATGAACGTCTGGAAGCAATGGATGCATCTACGGCTGAGAAACGTGCAGCTGAAATATTGTATGGTCTTGGATTCAACAAGCAGATGCAGGCAAAGAAAACTCGAGATTTTTCAGGTGGTTGGAGAATGAGGATTGCTTTAGCCAGGGCACTGTTCATTAATCCTACCATTCTGTTACTTGATGAGCCAACTAATCATCTTGGTATGCTATACCTGCACGCACAACTTGCTTCACTTATAAAAAAAAGTGAATTTGTTGTATGTTTTTCTAATAATATTATTGCTATAGGTTTGTTATGTATTGCACAATGAAATTTTAGACAATAGAATCTCTATATTTTCCATTGAAATCCAGTGGGCGGGATACTATATGAAAGATTTTGGTAGTGAGGGTATTATCTGTTCTTCTGCTGCTTCGTTCCATCCCATGTGAGTTCTAAGGGCAGATCATGCAGCTTTCATGGTCCAAGACCGTAAAATGCTGTCTTTTCAGCATTTCCAATCATGGTTGTTAGTTATTCTTGATATTTATATATTCCTAATGCAATTGTAAGATCCTGGATATTTGTGTTAAAGACTCAGCAGAAATATGAGTGAGAAGATGCGTGAATATTGGTTCTCCGCTGCTGGTTTAACTTGGTTAACTGAAGGGCTCTTCTAAGAAAAAACGATGAATCTGTTACTTAATGCATGTAGAAACCATGGCAATAATCCAATGGTTTAAATGAACTAGCAATTTTGATCTTTGCCTTTTTTTTTTCTTGGCCTAGCGGCATGAACAAAAGTTTATGTTGTCTTGAACGGTAACTCCCTGACTGTTATTTCAAATTCTTCTTTTCATAGCATCTTGAAGTTAAGTAGGTCTTTTAATGTTGCGTCAGCATTTCTTTGATTATTCTTTCGTCAATAGCAAGATTTTTTTGAATCAGGGAAAAAGGGGGGAAGGGTGGTTAGGGTTCTTATCATTTGGGCAATTACTTTTGGCAGTGTTGGACGATTTAATATTTTGGAAATCTTGTTGCTGATTTCTTGGTTTCTGCTAATAATTCCTCGTCTCCTGTTGTTTGTCTGGCATGCGTTTGAATTTAGCATTTACATATTTTATTTTCTTGGTTGCAGATCTTGAAGCTTGTGTGTGGTTGGAGGAGACTTTGAAGAAGTTTGACCGCATTCTGGTTGTGATATCACATTCCCAGGACTTCCTGAATGGTGTTTGCACAAACATCATCCACATGCAAAACAAGAAACTGAAGCTTTATACTGGTAACTATGATCAATATGTTCAGACTCGATCTGAGTTAGAAGAGAATCAGATGAAACAGTACAAGTGGGAGCAAGAACAGATTGCTTCAATGAAGGAATATATAGCCAGGTTTGGGCATGGTTCAGCAAAACTGGCTCGCCAAGCACAAAGCAAAGAGAAAACTCTGGCAAAAATGGAGCGTGGTGGCCTTACTGAGAAGGTTGTCAGGGACAAGGTTCTTGTGTTCCGTTTTGTGGATGTGGGCAAACTCCCTCCTCCTGTGCTTCAGTTTGTTGAAGTAACATTCGGTTACACACCTGATAATCTTATATACAAGAACCTCGATTTTGGAGTGGATTTGGACTCCCGTATTGCCCTGGTTGGACCTAATGGAGCTGGAAAGAGTACGCTGTTGAAGCTGATGACAGGGAACTTGGTTCCTCTTGATGGCATGGTCCGACGGCACAATCACCTTAGGATTGCTCAGTTCCACCAGCACTTGGCAGAGAAGCTTGACATGGAAATGTCTGCCCTGCAGTATATGACGAAAGAGTATCCAGGGAACGAGGAAGAAAAGATGAGGGCTGCAATTGGTAAGTTTGGTCTATCAGGCAAAGCGCAGGTGATGCCAATGAAGAATTTGTCAGATGGGCAGAGAAGCCGAGTAATCTTCGCTTGGTTAGCGTATAGGCAACCCCATATGCTGCTTCTGGATGAGCCAACCAACCACTTGGATATCGAGACGATTGACTCACTGGCCGAGGCATTGAACGAGTGGGATGGTGGTATGGTTCTTGTTAGCCACGATTTCAGGCTCATTAACCAGGTCGCCGAGGAGATTTGGGTCTGTGAAAATCAGGCTGTGACCCGGTGGGAGGGTGACATTATGGACTTTAAGGAGCACCTGAAGAGAAAGGCTGGTTTATCGGATTGAGTTGCTGATAGTTATTACTATTTGTAAAGATTGGCTTTGGGTTCTGTTTACCTTTCTCTTCTTAGCAGTGTCTTCCTAGTTATGGGATTATGACGAAAGCCGAATGGGTTACAGCAATGGCTTGGCTATTGTCTCAAGCCCCTATATGAGCAGAGCAGCTATTGTGTGCTCTATTAGTAGGTGGTATTTTTATTTAAACATTTAGATTATATTTCTATCTTGTCTTGGTTACTAACCAAGTTTAGTGATCTAGACACCGACTTGGAGCTTTTTTGCATTTCATGAACGATATGCTGTACTTGAGAGAGCAGAATTATTATATTGAGTTTCTCTTCTATTATATTCCCTTTCTTTTTTTTTTTGGCAGTATATTCTATTTCATTGAAGGTGATAGAAAAACAAATAGGGTGTCATTGGTTGATGTAATTTGAATCAATCTTGTAGTATATAAGAGCTTTAATACTATAACAACTAAAAGTTTTTGTTGTTAACACTGTAACAATTAAAAGTTTTTATTGAAACCGACAATTACAAACACTCTAAAAATTGGTTCTGTAGACGTCGTTAAGACACTGTTGATTTCAAACAGTGTTTGTTGTACGAGCTGAGCGGGATCCAAACCTGCAGAGTGTCATCGCAAGTCCCGATCGAGCCTGAAAGGAACCAATTTTTGTTATTTGCTCAGAAATCTTTAGAAAAAATGTAGGGTCAGTAATTGTTCGTTTGATTCGTGATGCTGCCTACTTGCTTCTTAATTCATTCTAACGATAGCTTTCACTAACTTTTTTTTTTACACAACATAAAGAATTTGCAGGTGATCCTCACGGTTTTGTAGAATAGAATTTTTGTTTGGACAAATATATAAGTTTTTAATAAATAACGACGAATGAGATATTCTGTCACTTATTAATACAAAATGAGACTTTACCTACAATATCAAAATAGTGTCTACATACCTTTTCTAAGGCTCGTAAATTAGCTTAGCTATTTTAGAAGAAGCCACACGATCATTAGCAAAAAGGGATTTAGTTTTTCCTAAAAAATTCCTCACCCTTTCCAGCTTTTTATATTGACCAGCATTAATAAATTGCTTTCTAGTCCAAGAAAACAACAACAACTGGCCTTTAAAAGCTATGCTAAACACAATCTTAAAACACGCCAAAATAAGTAGAGTGACAACGTACAAAAATGAGCTAGACGTCGGTGTTATTTAGCATAAGTAATCCTATTTAATTCTATAAAGTTATAACATCACTATTAATAAAACAGTGCATTAAGTCTAAAAATTCACTATATGTTAGACCGTGGCCTATATTTTGCAAAAAATGAGGTTTTAATCCCATGAAAATAAAAATAATTTTTCATTTAGCATGATATTTTTCTCTGTCATTTGCGGGAATATTTTTCCTTTTGTCTAGTCACACTCTAACTTAAACGGTTATAACTTAATAATACATAAGTCTACATATAAAAGAAGATTTATAGCATATCTCTCAGTAAAACACTGCATATCCTTCTCTAGGTCATGATTTAGTCCCTATAAATGTACATCCATCTGCCCGTAAAATAACTGTTTCCATTTCAAGTACCAATCAATTAAAGCGTACCGATTTTGTTTACATTATTACTCATGGGACAAATGTGGGCTAATATATACTATTTGGACCGACAACAACGAAAAATTATAGGGACATTTCAAAATGCTACCTTCCCGTATTTATTTTATAGATGTTACATATAAATGCTATATATGTTTATTTATTATATAATTTAATATATAATATAAATAATAATATAATTAAATTTTTTAAAATATGATAAATAAATATAATTTTTAAAAGTGTAGCATAACATATAATTTTTTAAAAAATTATTATGAAACAAATTGTGAGATCGTACATTCATTTAAATTGCAGAAATCACTTTCTATTAACAAATTTTGTTACCGGTACCTTCCTTTTCACCATGATAAACCAAATACATTTTCTTATAAATAATTTTTTTTGAAAAAAGGTTCCAATTATATATTGGCTTAGTCTATAACTTATGCCATAGGAATGATAACAAAGTGATCTAAACCAATTTTCGCTTAATACTATAGCACACGAGGACTTTATATTATAACAACAAAAAATTTTGGTTGAAACAGAAATTCCTAAAGGCACTATAAATGAGTTTGCAGATATTTAGTTGTCACGTAGTTGTGCTTTTACAAGGAGTTTAAAACCTATGAATCTTGCCAATGTTGCCATTAAAAAAAAAACCTATAATTCAGCCTCATTTGATATAGGACATAATAAAAAATTTAAATTGATTGGTCCCATCGTCGCGTAGGTCCGGACTGACTTTGTTAAAACACTGTTCTTTATTTTTATTTTGTAGACGTGAAAAGAAGAAATTAATATGGAACTCTTTATATATGTGTGTATATATATATCAAAGAGACCGGAGGAAATAAAGATCTTTTCTAAATAAACTAAGAAAATAACCTGAGACGAGTGTATTATCAACGCGACCAACCATATCAAATGGAAACAATAATATATGTAGGATACCCATTAACAATTATTATTATATTTTTGAAATGCGTTTTTGAAATGCTTGGACACGTACAGAAATATTAAAATAAATAGATCATAATTAATAAGGCCATATTATGAAAGAACAGCTAGTTAGCCAAAAACTAGAGGGCAAGTTTTTAGAGACCAACTCTGGTATCTCAAAAAACCACGTGCGAATTAAACAGTATCACAATAAAACACCTCAAAGAAATTGAGTAGCCAGATACGTAAATATATAGCATACAATTAGCTGGCTTCTCGAACTAAAAAGTTTTGGTTCGAACCAGTTTTGTTCACTAATAGCTCTACACCATGGTTTTACAAGAACACCACTTGAAGGAGGAGTCGTGGGACGATGTCGTTTGGCGCTATTGCTCAGCCAAAATCCTCTCTAGCTCACATGGCCGACAAGGAATTCTCAAAGCGCCCTCGTGATCGAACCCGTACTCCTCAGCGGCTTCCTCCAACAGCCTCTGAAAGGTTGGGTGCGTCAAACAGCTCAAAGGGACCACGAATCTCTTCGGCTCGTCTCCTCCGACGGCGATCACCGCGAAGTGCCCTTCTTTGACGTCTTGAGGGACGGTGTCGTTTGAGGAGGAGAAGGAGGACGACGATGACTTTGACCTCCCCAAATAGAGACTTTTTTGAAGCTTCTCGGCTATGCTGTTGAACTTTTTCTTGCCACTAGAAGAGCCACCTCGGAACTTGGCCATAATTTTAATCAATATGGAGCAAGCTAAGCTTTGTTTCTAGTTTTGACTAGTTTTTGATAATGTTGGAATTGTGTGCACTTTTGGGAATGTTAGGTCGTTGTATATATAGGTGTAACATTTATAGTGATCATGAGTGAAATAAGATTGGACAGCTGCGACTTTGCTACAATATTGTCGAAGAAAGTTTTTTTTTTAAAAGAAAATAAATATTATTTCTTGTATTTTGGTACCTTGTATTTTTTGTTATATCACATTTAACCTGAAAATTTTAAATTTATGCAAATTCTAACCTCTTTTTCAACGGCCAATTTTGACAAAAAAACCATAGTCCTTCAAAAAAAAATGGAAAAAGAAAAAGCAATTTGAAAAAAACTCAAGATTTCAACCTAAAGGAAATTTAATTCGTTTTCATTGTCGAAATAAAAAAATATAAATTTAACATGAATGTAAAATGTGGAGATATATATTTGACAGAGATCAAAATATAATGCATGATATTTTTGATAATATCAAAATATTGGGCATTAAAACTGATTAAAAAAATTCCTCAAAGAAATTAGAAAGAGAAAGGAAACCACACCGCTTAAATTTGAGGAGACCAGTCCATGTGAGTGGGTCATTACTAGGTCTCGACTTATTTACGCACGAAACGTCTCTTCTCTTCCCTCTGCAGGCTATAATTTGTCATATCTGCCTGCTCTTATAATTATATTAATTTCTTACTACCATTGGACTCTGGTATCTAGCAATATATAGAGATTTTTTTTTTTTTATATCTTGCATTTTAAAGTTATCAAAAAATCATACCTTGTATTTTAAATTTTAACATTTTTATACTTTTATATTTTAAATTCATGTTAAATTCTTAAAGTTTTCAAGTCAAAGTTTGATTTTGATCATGAAAGGACCTAAACACTCTTAAAGGAAAACTGAAAAATGCATAAAAATTTTTAGCAAAGGCTAAAATTTTTAAAATATGAAAGATATTTAAGTATTTTACAAAGTAAAAAACTGAAAAATATATGATAAAGTTTGAAAAAAAGCTGAAATTTTCAAAATGTAATAGACATTTAAATATTTTATAAAGTCAAAATCAAACTTTGACCTAAAAGATATAAAGATTTAACATGAATCTAAAATGTGAAGGTCTAATGATGTTAAAGTTCAAAATACAAAATATATAATATATATAATCTCAAAATAACACACAATATATATATATATATATATATATATAGTAACATTTCTTTTTTCTTAATAAAGCTTTTATTTTGCAACCATAAATGGTTTTTAGTTAAACTGTGCGCATTATGGGACTGTTTTTGGAGACTCACTAATGCATGTTGGGTTTGTCATATAAAGCACACGCTTTAGTTATTATAAATTTTTTGTATGTACAAGATACATACTTAGCTGTTGTGCCTAAATTTGCGTTAATTTATCAACATGTGCGACTTCTATGTATGACTGACTAGAAAGATACACACACACACACACAAATGGGGTTACGTGTTTGCGTTTTTTACATCTCCAACCACTTGATGCTCGATGTATCACTTTCTGTTTTCAGAAGATAATAAATGGATAATGTCACTTCTGATTCATTGGACCAATATGTATATATGCATGTTTAATCGTCGAGATGGCGCGAAGTGCTTGCTTTAACTTATATTTCCTGATCTCTGACATTTTTGGTCGCTTTGGCTCTGGCTGGGGAGTACTGTAGTTTAACTATTTTTTTCACTTTTTTTTTTCTTTTACCCTTCAACATTATATATTGATACTTGATTAGTGGACTACACATGGCGTTGGTAATATTATGGGGTTGGCTTAAAAGTAATTGACCTAGTCAAAACTTCGACCCAATTATCCACTTGGAGGTACTTATAGCCATAGAAATTAGTGTGTGGAGTGGAGATGTTTCCACATTATTCTACTCCATTCTTCAGCTTTAGCTATATATGACGCATTACTGGCCGTAGCGTACTTAATAAACATCATACGAGACACATCATACGATACATATATGAAGCTTGGATGTTAATAATTTATAGAGTGTTTGGTAAACTGATTTAAACGAAAAAAGTAAGTTTAAATATTGTAACATATGAGAGTTTTATATTGTAGATATTTTTTACTTTATATCCTAATTGTTGAGAGTTTTACACTATAAAACTATATAGTTTGAATTAGTGAGTTCGAATTGTTCACGTTTAGTCTATAATTGATAAAAAAAATTGTAACTGCCATAAAACTATGCTCGCAATTAGTTGCTAATATGGGGATTGGATTTTTCAGTATAGGCTCCGCATCTGTATTGAAGTATGTACATGGGGGAATTAGTCCATGCAAGATTTTGCGGTATTGATACGTAAAAGTTTAGTAGAGAAATATCTACCTTACTATATTTTTTTTTAACCTCTTCCGGATGGATTAGTCGAGATTTTTGATTAGCTAGCACGGAAAAGGACTTGTCACCGAACGTTTATACAGGACAAGGTAGTGGCAATTTGCAAAAGCCCATCACCGTCCACGTGCATATCAAGCATATATTTTGTGTTATAGTGTGCATTGTCATCTCACATCATGACTACAGAACTTAATTTGTTTTCTAATTAAGCAGCTCTGATCTCTCTGCTCAGACTTCTGCCAATTGGGTTCAAGAAAATGATTTGGGACCAATTAGAATCACTAATACTATTCTCCAGGCTTCAAACTCATCATGAGGATTATTAGTGTCAGTATTTTAATTTGTTCGACACAGTTGAGGGGTAACTGTCCTTTATTGATTTTATTTCTTTTATTTTTGTATGTAAAATTTGATAAAATTTATAGTTTGTTCTTCTTAAATTTTTGAAGCTTTATGTTCATGTCGTTTTATATATGTGAAAATTTTCATTTAGACTTGTATATAAAATCTAATAAAATTTTAAGTATATGTCTCGTCCCACTTGATTTTTTTTCTAGCTCGATTTTTGATTCGATCTAAGTTATTATCGGACGAAAAGTCAAGGTGACAGTCCACAATTTATATATTTTGCACTGTTGCACATGGAAATTTCGTTCTTTTGCGTTTATATGACCTACATCAAAAAGACACTTAGAACTCTATATATTCGAAGATGAAAAAGAGAAAACAGGATGTGCAAAATGTACTTGGTCTGATTAGTGCGTGGGACTTACAATTAGCTGTCACATAATAAGGAGATATTTCTAGAGAAAATCATGTACACCAAACCAGCTTTATCTGAAAAAAGTTCCAGCAATGTGGACAGTACGGTATCAGTATATTTGTTATCTGGATGTAACACTTAATTGTAGCATGCATGGTTTCCACAAACTGGAAATCGTGAGCTTTATACAACAAGATAAACGTTTGTTAAAATTAAATGCTCTTCTCTCTCTCTCTCTCCCTCTCTCTCTCTCTCATATCCATACGTTGATTTGATAAGCATGATCATGAGCTGTGAGTCTATTGATTAGGCACTTGAAATCCGTTTTAAATTTTGTTACATCTGAATTTTGTGATATAAATTATATGCAAAAGTACTACTTCCGATCGTGGTGGCAAGCAAATAGTTTAGTGGTAATTTTACTCTGTAACACGTTTAAGTACTTTCTCTTCAAATTAAAAAAAAATAATTTAAATAAAATATATTCGAACCAGGTTGTTCCTTTTAGTATTTTGAGTAAAAACATATTGCTTAACATTATCAGTGTTAATTAATATCACACCCTACTTCATCTTGGATCTTTATATACGTATCGTTGGCCTTCCAAGCTAATTACAAATCTCCGGTCTTTAAATTTTTTTAAGTACTAATTAAGCTGTGTGTTTAATATTCATCCAAACTAATTAAGCCATATGTACACAATAAGTGAATAATTACTGCTTTCCTCACGGTAGTAAAAACTTTAGAGGTCATTAAAGGTTAAATTAATATGAGCCAAACAAGGGTTAATTTCTACCTATTAAGGAGTACTACGAAAAAGTTCTAAAAGTACTATTTTACTTGTAACACCCGCCTATTTTAATGAAATGAATCACGTTAAGTCAGTAACGACGTTAAGAATATTTTATTAATAATTTATGTTATATGATATGATATATGATGTTAATGTTACTAACTTTTATGTCAAGTTTTATGACAGGTGACGACCGCATGGAATCGTTGTGCTCTAGTGTTCATGTGAGTTTTTAAATGTATGATTAATTATGATGCATGATGAATTGAATGTTTTAATGTATGGCATTTAAGGACAGTTCGGCAGGCCAGACTTTTAAGTTCGGCAGGCCGAACAGACTGCCAAAGATCGGCAGGCCGATGGGAAGCATCGGCAGGCCGGACTTGGTGGAACCGGCAGGCCAAAGGGGAAAATCGGCAGGCCGAACACGGCTGACGAGCAATCAGCAGAAATCTCTCCAAATTTATGGCTGAAATAATTATGTTAAAAGGGTGATAAATGGGTGATTAATTTGCACAATAATGGAATGTTTTATCAGTTAAGAAAATTAAAGGGTTTGACTTTGCATTGATTTTTATCAATTTAAATGGTTTCCCATTTTAAGAGGGCAAAACTTGGTAAGTGATGAGTGAGAGTTTTGACTTTCCCTCTTTTCTCTCCTTCCTCCACGCCAATTGCCACCTAACAGTCAGAAAATTCTGACTAAATGGAGGGTAATGAATTTTCATTATGCTTGTTACGTTAAAAAAATTTTAACGTTTTCTTTCCTCAGATTTTTCTCTCAACTTCTCACTCTTCTCTCATTCATTTTCTGAGACCTTTCTCATTCATTTCTCATTTCCTCTCTTCCTCTCCTCTTCTCCACGAATTTCACTTCTTCTCTCTCAAAAATTCTCTGTGCGAAAATTGAAAGAAAAACTCATATTTTGTTGGTTGAATTCAAGGGTTTTGAGAAGAAAATTTTTAAGGTAAGAACTCAATTTTTCCGTTAATTCTGAAAAGAATTCTTCTCTTCCAAATCGTTTGCAATATCTTTCTATAGGTATTGTATTTTTGTCTTTAATTTTTAATATGATGTTCATGTATGTTTTATGTGATGATTTTTTCAAGTTTCATGTCATTTCGGTTTTCTATGAAAAATATGAATTTTTTATCTTCTACCCCTCACAGTAAATATTACTGTTTAATCTTGATGCATGAAAAATATAATGATATTCAAGGGGTAAATATGATGTTTTTCATGAAAGTTGTCAAGAATGTGCATGTATAATGTATGATGAAATTTTGTGAGATTACATTTAGAAAGCTGTTTTAACAATGTTATTTCTGGATTTTTTGTTTATAAAATGTTATGTATGTTTAAATGATTTTATGATTATGAAATAATTTTATGCATGATAATATAATGTTTGTATGAAGTTTTAAATTGAAATATATGTATTTTAATTGTTCGAAAACGTTTTATTTAAAAGATATTTATGTTTAAAATGTATGGTTTGGTTTTATATGCTTAAGGTAATTTTTATGATTTAAGAAAAATCATAATAACATGTTTATGTGATGACAATTTTTATTATGGTTATGAATTATATTTGTAAGGGTGGTGGTGATCGGTTAATGAGTGGACGTCTTATGAAGACATGTCTTGGAGGGCGAAAGAATCTGGTTTGTTATACTTTTCTTACAAGCTTGGAAGGTGAGTCATATGCTTTGAAGAGAAATACAGTGATTCCAGTGGTTGATGAATATGAAGATGTCTTCTCTGACGAGTTGCCAGGACTATCACCGCATCAAGAGATTGAGTTTGGTATTGAGTTGCTTCCGAGAACAGCACTAATTTCAGTTGCACCTTATCGGATGGCGTCGGCAGAAATGAAAGAATTGAGAAAGCAACTTTAGGAGCTAGCTGATAAGGGGTATATTCAGAATAGTACATCGCTGTGGGGAGCACCAGTTTTGTTTGCTAAGAAACATGATGGGACTCTTAGGTTATGTATAGATTATCGGTAGCTGAATCGTGTCACAGTAAAGAATAAGTATCCTTTGCCCAGGATTGATGAGTTGTTTGATCAGTTAGGAGGTTCTCGGTATTTCTCAAAGATTGATTTGCGGTCGGGTTACCATCAGCTCAGGATTAAGGAGGAAGATATTCCTAAAACAGCTTTCAGGATCTGGTATGGATATTTTGAGTTTCTGGTGATGCCGTTTGGATTGACAAATGCTCCAGTAGCTTTCATGGATTTGATGAACAGGATATTCAGGCCTTATCTGGATCAGTTCGTGATCGTGTTTATCGATGATATTCTAGTGTATTCTAAGACTTGAGAGGAGCATGAGCAGCATGAGCAGCATCTCAAGATCGTGCTTCAGACTCTGCAGGAGCACCAGTTGTATGCCAAGAAAGAAAAGTGCGAGTTTTGGTTAACAGAGGTTAAGTTTTTAGGTCATGTCATCTCCGAGCATGGTATTTTCGTGGATCCTTCCAAGATAGAAGCCATAGTGAAATGGGAACGACCAAAGAATGTAGCAGAAATCTGCAGCTTCTTGGGTCTTGCAGGGTCCTACAGGAAATTTGTAAAGGATTTCTTGAAGATCGCAGCGCCATTAACAAGATTGATTAGGAAAAATGTTAGGTTCGAGTGGGGATGAAGAATGTGAACTCGCTTTTCAGGAATTGAAGAATCGGTTGACCTCAGCCCCAGTATTGGTTATTCCTAGCAGTGACGAGCTGTACGAGGTTTACACAGACACTTCAGGACGTGGACTTGGGTGCGTGTTGATGCAGCATGGATGCGTGGTGGCATATAGATCGAGACAGCTACAACCTCACGAGCGGAATTATCTTATTCACGACTTGGAGCTCACGGCGGTGATTCACGCGCTGAAGATTTGGAGATGTTATTTGTATGGGGCAACATTTTAGGTCTTCTTCGATTATAAGAGTTTGAGATATCTGTTCATTCAGACGGATCTTAACTTGAGGCAGCGGAGATGGATGGAGTACATAGAAGATTATGATTTCGCGTTGCAGTATTATCCCGGGAAAGCTAACGTAGTCACAGATGCGCTTAGCAGAAAATCTCCAGGGATCCTTTCTTGTTTGGCTCTTGAGGATTGGAAGAGAGACGCGACAGTGAGTGAGTATGGGCTACAATTTTATGAAGACTATGATCGAGTTTGGGTGTACCATATGGAAGCGACCCCGACTCTTGTTCAGATGGTAAAACAGATCAGTGGCAAGACCAGCATTTACGAGGGATTTGGACGCGGATTCAGAACGAGAAGCAATTTGAAGAATAGAGAGTGCATGCAGATGGATCGTTGTATTTTCGGGAGCGCCTAGCAGTTCCAGCGATCGCAGAGCTGACGAAAGCCGTTATGGATAAAGCCCATAAGTCTCAGTTCGCCATTCATCTGGGAAGCATGAAGATGTATCGCGATTTGAAGAGGCAGTATTGGTGGAGATGTATGAAGAAAGATGTTCGAGAGTATGTGGCCAAGTATACGACGTGTCTTCAGGTGAAAGCAGAGCATCAAAAGCCAGCAAGTCAACTTCAGTCACTTCCTATTTCAAGGTGGAAATGGGAGCATGTAACGATGGATTTTCTCATCCGTTTGCCTAGGACGGAGCAACGGCAAGATGCGGTTTGGGTCGTGGTTGATAGGTTAACGAAATCGGCACATTTCATTTCGTTCAGGTTGACATGTTCGAGGAAAATTCTCGGGAAGTTCTATCTGCAAAATATAGTGCGGTTGCACAAAGTTCCTTTGTCCATCACATCTGATAGAGACACCAGGTTTAATGCTAGGTATTGGAGGAGCTTTCAGGAAGCTTTAGGTACATATTTGAATTTCAGTACGGTGTTTCATCTTCAGACCGATGGGCGGTCTGAGCTTGTTATTAAGATTCTCAAAGACATGTTGCGTGCTTGAGCATTAGACTTCGGCGGGAATTGGAAGAAATATTTGTATCTGGCAGAATTCGCGTACAACAGCAGTTATCAGTCGAGCGTTTGTATGGCACCATTTGAGGCTTTGTACGAGCGACCGTGTAGGTCACCGTTGTGTTGGGAAAAATAGGAAGACAGGGTTATTCTTGGGCCGGATGAGATTCGTGATAGCAAAGAGAAAGTTGCCATAATTCGAGATCTATTGAAAGCAGTTCAAAGTCGACAAAAGAGTTATGCGGATAAAAGACGTCGACCCTTAGAATTTGCGGTAGGAGATTTTATTCTCCTGAAAGTATCACCTTGTAAGGGTATTATGCGGTTCGGAGTGAGTGGTAAGCTTGCACCGAGATATGTTGGACCATTCGAGATCACTCAACGTGTTGGTATGGTTGCTTATCGGCTCGACCTTCCCCCTGAATTATCTCATGTTCATGATGTGTTTCATGTGTCGATGCTTAGGAAGTGTCCGCCTGAGCAAAGTAAGGTTGTTTCGTTTCATGATGTGCAGGTTCGGGAAGACACGACGTACGAGGAAGTGTCGGTTTAGATTATCGATCAGAAAGTGATTAGCTTGCGTCGTCGTGATATACCGTTAGTTAAGGTCGTGTGGCAGCATCACGGGGTTGATGAAGCCACTTGGAAATTAGAGTCAAGCATGCGGGAATTGTATCCGCATTTGTTTTATTTTTGAAATGAGATGTAAATTTCGAGGGCGAATTTCTTTTAAGGGTGGAGAGTTATAATGTCCCAAAATTTATTAAATGATAATGGAATGTAAAATGGTAGATTAGTGTGCCATAATGAATATTTTAAACTTAATTTGATCATTTGGTGAAATTTTGAGTTTAAAGTTGTTTCTCTTATTTTAATGATTTCTAATGATTTCTTATTGTTTCAAAATATTATTTTGAGTTTTTAAAACAAAACAATTTGTCAAATGTCAAAAATATTTGGTTTTACAAAACCGTAGGCGGCACACGGTTTTTACATGTAAAACCGCCTACTTTTTCTCTCTATTTAATCTCTCACTCTCCCTCCCTTCCTCTCACTCTCTCTTTCTCTCTCAGCTTTCTCTCTCTCTCTCTCTCCTGTGCGCCTCTCTCTCTCTCTCACTCTGCCTCTCCCTTTCTCTCTCAATTTCTCCCAAAATCTTTAAAACAAATCGAGCCCCAAGCTGTGGTTAGTGGATTAGAGGCTTGGGAGCGTGATTGATCAACCGAAAGCGCGATTTAAAGCTTTGATTTGAGGTTAGTTTTAAAATTTCAAAACTTTTTCTATTTTTTAATTTTTCTTGCATTTTGAAAATTTAAGCTTATTTGAACTTAGAAAACCTTTGATCTAAGTTAGAGAAACTTAGAATAACTAGGATCTAAGCTTGGTTTGAAGAAAAACGGATTTGAATCAAGATTTTTCATTTTTCTCTATTTTTGGATTTTTGGGATTTCGTGTGTAAATTTATTTAAATGAGTTTAAAAGTGTTCTATTATGCTTTTCAGTCATCTATGATTGATTTCCATGCCTGATAACTGAGAAAAATAGGTTGAAATGAAGATTTGAGTACGGGGTGGTCGAGAACCCGTGATTGAAAAATTCTAGAATTTCCTAGTTCGGCAGGCCAGATTCAAGGGTTCGGTAGGTCAGATTCATCTGTCCGGCAGGCCGAACTTGGAAATGTTCGGCTGACCGGACTAGTCTATCGACAGGCAAAACTGTACAATTCGGTCAGCCAAACCAGGGAGACCGACAGGCCGACCGAACAAGGAGAAAATTTATGATTTTTCATTCGTTTTCACTGTTTTGGACCCCGATTGAAATTCTAACTTTGTAAAATGATTTTATTAATACCAATAGCACACTAGGACACCATGAAATAGTTTGGCAACGTAGAATATCTTAAACTAGATACTGATAGATCTAGTTTTATCTAGAGTCATTCATAGTTCCGCGGAGCTAATGTATAGTGAACAGGGATTATGGTGAGGGACACCGACACGAGTATCGAGATAGGACTTCTACCCTTTTTCTTTGGTAACTTAGTTTCAAATGGCTTGGCCTTCAAAAAGGTTTTTACCAAAATATTTTCAATGGTTAATTGAAAAAGGAATTTTACCAGTTAATTTTTATAAACAGTGGACTGAAATGAACTTCATAATGAATGTAAATAAAAATACCTGGTAAATGGGCTTGAATAATGATAAAATGGATATATGGACATGATGCCATAACAGAGATCGGGTCGTGTAGCATGCGACATTGGGGGCATGTCTCGAAACCCAGTTGGGCCACTACGGTGGTGTTATTCATATGGTTTGCCCAGGAAAAGAAAATGATGATCTTTCTGGTCGACCAATAAACTGTTTTGGGTAAGAATGGTTATGTTTAAACTTGTTTATTTAAATTTTCTCTTAAATGATTTCTTGAGTAATAATATTACCTTTTTGAATTTAATATTTCTTAAAATATAGTCATACTGAGCCTTTCGCTCACATTTTATTTGTTTTCAAACTTTTCCCCCTCTAGGTGGATTTCTGCTTAGGTTCAGAGAGGATTCTTCATAGAAAATTCAGGAGCAGTAGGGGAAAACTGAGTAGGTTATTTATATTATTATATCAAGGCATGTAATTTTTTAATTTTCGTTTTACTTGGACTATGGTTGTATTATTATATTGTCAGAAGTATGTGTGTGCACAAGTTGTGAGTCAGTGGGACCCATACTTGCATCTTTAATTGTTTTATTAGTTATTTAATGTTTACTTGTCTTAAAAAGGACTTAAAATTTTCCATGTTTTTTTATAATTAATTTAAATCCTAAACTCATGTTTTAATCAAATTTTCAGTTAATTATCTTAAATGAACCGCCATATCACCTCCTGTATTACGGGGCGTAACATATGACACATATAAACTAAAAAATAAAAATATTTAAATTTTAAATATGAAAATATATAACACCCAATCCCACCATTAACCCTAGGGCTAATCGTGTTTGAGTTTAAATATTTTGGGTCTTTGTTAATTTTTTCTTGCTTTTTTTTTAAAAAAATTTTAGTTAACTAGGTCATATACGTATTTTATCGCGTCAACTCGTTACGGCACTTTGTCATGTTAAGCGTGCCATATGCGGTTCATGTTTGTACTTGAGTTCCTAGTACGTTTATTAACCATGTCATGTTTATGTTCAGGCTAATTGTGCCATGTTGTAAACGTGCTTGCCCGAACACGGCACGCGAACACGGATTACCAGCCCTACCATGGAATCAGGCTTATACAAAGACCAAGACCAAGCATCACAGCACAGTGAACATTTCACTAAGGCTTCGTTTGGCAACTTTGTTAGAACTCATTAGTTCCAACTTCCAACTTCCAACTTCCAACTCCTACAGTGTCAAGCTCTTACATGTTACAGTTTAAAGCAAAACTCTACTACAGTAAAAAGCTTTCACATGCCACAACGTTTTGGTTCTAACTTATAGTTCTAACTATGTTCTCAAACACTCTCTAAAACATTGGCACTAATCCATGCACATTTCAGAATCAGAAAAATGAAATCTTGCAATCAAACAAGAAAAATTGTTCTAGAATAGGAATCTTAACGATGAAGATTGATACAAGAGTCAATATCCTAACAATTTTTCATCCGTCTGCCTTCATCACTGCAAAATTTTATTCTTATCTCCCTCTCACCAAAAAAATTTCGTATTTTGGGGGTTCAAACCTCCATGTATGGAAAAAAAATTACAGTGAAATTTTTGTTTATTTTACATCTGATAAAGAATGCATCTCAACCTATGATTAAAATAACATACAACATATTGCTTGTTAGATTATTCTCCACTAGTTACTAGTTAGACACGTCTAGTTATCTACAAAACCTGAGCAACAGAAATCGTTATGGACTTCGAATCATGTAAGCATTCTCATGAGTTCGTCGTTGACCATTCTCTTACCTCTTCAGAATGTTGAAGAACCATTTACAAACACAGAAGGCTATAGAAAACAAGTGGTATGAAAGCATTATCAAGCTGAGTTGTGTAGGCCTCAAGCAAACCACTAATAGTCACGGCTACGACAAGAGAGAACCAATGCTGCAAGATTAACAGACAAATGCATTAGGAAATCCAAAAAGAAATAAACAGACGCAAAGTCATGTCACACTTGTATTGCCTTATTTCGTTCCACCACCCAAAAAACAAGTAAAAGATGGAAGTCATGCCACATTCAGATTGTCTTATTTTGCTTTCTAATTTCTTTTCCTTTAAAAAAAAAAGGTAATGAAGGAGAAGTCTTCCACGTGATTGTCTTTGCCTTGAGCCCAATAACAGCGACAGCCCATGCATAATTAATACACAGAGAAGAAAGAATACCTCTGTGACAATATACCCCGTTGATGCTAAAACAGGAAGCAGAACTGAGCAAGTGGCGAGAACAGATGTAATTCCAGCTGCAGTACCTTCAATGGTTTTCTCTACCAAGTAGATCATGTCAATTACATGTCAGCAAAGTACTGCAAACCTTTGCAGGGGGGAAATTCAAGAAATAAAAAAGGATACTTACTGCCCGTTTTGCTCCACCTGAGGACACCGTACTTGTATCCGACCATCGATGCCTAAATATAGACGAGATCATTAACAAGACATATGACACAATCTTACACAAGCGGGCTAATAACGGTTCAGAAAACCTTGCCAGAAAGTAGCTTTTTCATTCCAACCTTCAGGAAAAAGTGCACTCACCATTGTATCTCCAATCCCAAGACTCAAAATTCCAGCAAAAGAGGCAAGGGGACGATCATTGTAGCCAGAGGACATCCAAATAGGAAGTGCACATCCCAATAAAAGTGAAAAATGGCTGGACAAAGCAGAGAGCATTAGAAAAGAGACAATAATGATTTTGTTGTATCAAGGACGTGTTTGAAGCTTCTAACCTAAAAGGAAAAAGCTTAGATCAGAAAGGAACGCACACCTGACAATTAGAATATCGGAGTCACGATGGTCAGTGAAAGCATTCATAAATTGATGCATAGGTTGTCCCAAAGGCCAAATTCTCCATACCTGTCTAAGAAAAATATGGTTATAGAGAAGGACTATTAAACTTCAAAAATAGACGTCCATACAGTACAAATAAAAGAAAAATTAGCAATTTTTTAATCAGATCCTTAACCAATTAATCCTCTATTATACTTCAGACATATACGTCCATACAGTCCAAAGAAAAATAAAAATTGGCAATTTTTTCAATCAGACCCTTAACCTATTAAATATAAGAACTAAGGCAACAAAATGTTTTTAAATTAATTTCAAGTCCTTGAGAATCCCCCACCCCACCAAAAAAAAAAAAAAAGAAAAGAAAGAAACGAAAATCCTTATCGAGCTATAGACAGCGTAATTGTCCTAAAAAATAAGTTTCTTATGACTGCTCCGAGGTATGCAACGAAACCAAATTTAAAATTTTTTAAAAAATGCCCTATCTTTTCTTGTGAATGTTGGTACTTGTGCAAGCCGTTAGAACTACGTGGAGTGTAATTCTACTTTCCCCTTTAATTACATGACCAGCATGCTTAGGATAAGTCATTCTGTTCATAGCATAACGAAGTTAAAAAAATTTGTTTGACAGGGGCATAATTGGAAGTTTCCTTACTTACTCGAACAATTTCCAATGTCATGAAAACTCCCAAAGCAGCGCCAAAGGCTAGATCAAGAAACTTTGGCTGGAAAACAAACACCAAGATCAAAACATATTTAATGAACAAGTATTACATATGACCAAAAACCCTCCTTAGTTGCACACCTGGAAGATCAGAGCTGGCAGAAACATTGAAACAGCCATAAGATGGTAGTACTTTCGAAGAAGAATCCTCTCAATCTTGCTATTCTTTGAGATATTATAGAATTTCATAATAGATGCACAAATCACAACCACCCAATAAATACACAAGGATAATCTTTTTAGAGGTTCTGAAAAGACAAAAGAAAAAACCCTGCCAAAAAAAAGATACAATTGCAGACATTAGATAGTAATCTAACAAAAATGCTGCATGATATATCTAATGACATGAAAAAGAAAAGTTATTATCGTATACGAAGCAACCAAAAATAAATAAAGAAAATAAAACTTTCAGGGTCCTAGAAACTGGTAGAGCACCAACTTATACAACTTCATAGGCAGAGAATATCTCAGTTATCCAGGAATGTTTCAATCTCCATGAAAAAGTTTAAATGATAATCACTTCCTGCTAAAAAGGCATGTAATCTATTTCAATGTTTTAACTATCCAACCTAATGGATATGATATCTTTTTAAAATAAAATTTCTTAGAACGCTAAAACGCCATTGATGTTTTGATATCAGAAGCCAAAAAGCGCTTAGCTACATCTTGAATTTTTGCAAAACTTCTCGACTATTAGCCTGGTAAGGTAGTTATGAAGACTTTCAAACCATGTGCAAATAGAAATCACGGACATACATCTGATTCCTTCTAAATTCTAATATTTCCAACATTCATATGAAATGGCAGCCAAGGCAAGATGTTCACTAAAATTAATATAAATCCTAAGGCTTCACAGTCTATCAATTCTTGAAGCAGTGACATGGATCATCAGTAGGTTTACTAACATAATGAGAACTACATAAAGCAATATAAATTCTACTCAAGTACCACATAAAGACTGGTCTATGCATCAGGAAAAATAAAAAACACACGAAAACAGAAACAACATTAACAGCACTAATATGATCTATTCACTGGAGATTACATCGTGTATAAACTGACAGCTACCAAATAACAGCCTGATAGCTGCCACACTAATTTAATCCAACAAAATGAAAATGGAAGTAGATAAGCATTACCACAGCAATGGATGCATATGAAAATCCTGAACAAACTGCATCCATGCTGGAATGATCAGAATCATGACGACTCCAAAGGAAGAGAAGAATACAAGGGATTTCCAGATCTCATTGTAGGTCCTTGTACCAGGAGATGCTTTAATTAAAGAGCATATTTGAAGTACAAATTTGAAAACCATTGGGAAAAGAAGAAGGCCAAGCAGCATTCCCTGCAAAGAAGAGAAACATGATCACCACACAAATATACTAATCACAATCAGTTTCATCCCAGGAGATGATCATACCTGAATAATAATACCAATCTCACTCCTTTTACTTCCATAACGCACCACCTCTGCTGTAATCAACAACCTAGACACCTATTTGACCAAATTTTGTTACCGATGATACTCATAAGATACTTTGTTCAGGAAAAGAATAAAAATAAGCAAATTGAGTTCAAGTGCAGAAAAGAATTAACCTTTGCTATGGTAAATGCCAACATGTCGCCTAAATAGAGCACAAGACCAGATGTCACCAAAAGAGCTTCCCCTGAAATGCAAGTGGACACTAATAATTACTAACCAAAGAACGAAACGTTTGGGGAAGGTACTGGTGAAGCAATTTACTTTGGTAATTCTAATATACCTGATGGAAAAAGTTTAAAATAGGAAAAAAAATGAGGAAAAAAAATGAAAAACAAAAATAAAAAATTATTGGCCTAGCGGAGCAGATAATTTTCATGTTCAAAATTGTATAATTATTGGCAATAGAAAGCTCATGAGAGTGGTTGATATTTCTCGATTCTCATTAAACCTCGGATAGGATTAGAAGACCCATCATAAAGCAAGTTGTTTAAGACATTGGTGATTGTTCTGAGTGTGGATTGTTCGTTTTCTTTCTCCACTTCTTTAAACTTTTTTCCATTTTTGTAAAATAACAACTTTATCGCAGCCATGAAAGAATGCAAGGCAAAGAAATTAGTGGTATGATACAAACCAATAGAAGCGCAGGAAGGAAAAGTATTAAGAAGATGCTGTATTAATCTCACAGCTGCCAACCCATGACAAAACATCCACGCTAACTTTAGTACTATATTTAAGCCTGTAGAAGAATGAGTAAACGACTGTGTGAGCATAAGTATTATTAACCCAAGCAACGCTTAAAAAACACAAAGGTAGGAAAAATGATGAGATGGTAGCTGCATAAATACTCACCAGTAAGAGATATTGAACCAAGAGATACACAGCACAGTACTGTATACAATACTATGCAACTTAAGCTAAATTTCACATGCCAATTGTTACGTAGACTAAGGGAATGCACATTGCCTGGTGCACACCATGTAATTGCGCAGAGAAGTATAAGCACGCCCAAGCAACACGCAGAAGAAGCCCAGTACTGCATTGTTAGGTGTTCGAACTCTACACGGCAAAACCAAAACCAGAAATCAGAATTGTGTATAAAGGGGCAATAAAAGAGATAAAAATACACAAAGCCATAGATGACACCACTGTTTTTCATTTTAATAGCAACTCAACCAATGAACATGAAAAAGATTATACACTAATCAAAAAAAGCAAAGCTAATCAATGCCATATTGAAACTCCAAAAGGCGATCCAACCAGCCTCCTTACATAAATCAAAACGACGCTAGTTGAAGTTCTTTTTTTTTTTTTAGTATACTAGTTGATATTCAGTAACAAAAGGATCATCAACATATTATAATGCTACTAAAAAAAAGCCAACAACAACAACAACATAGTTTCCACGTGAAAGCATTGAATTCTATACCTTCAATTTCGATTTCTTTCATGGTTACTGCCCTCAACATCTGTGTCAACTTAGACAACATAAGAGCAGGCAAGGTAACAGCCCCCAAAAGTATTCCTGATGAAGCGCCAAGCCTGAAATATATAAAAATTTGAACTTTTTTTTAACACAATAAAAGATTATAGAAACTGAAATTTCACGTTAGAACTCCATACATTAGCCTTAGATCAAAGGAAAAACCATATTTTAGCAAAACTGAAATCGAACTTCCCTTCCATTACATTTCTCGTTGCCCAAACAGAGGAAATTTTATCGAATTAGGACCGTATAAAACAAAAACAAAAACAAAAACAAAAAAAGAGAAAAGAGATAGAGAGAGAGAGAGCGAATTTAACTTGCTTCCGTCGCTGAATACAGAACAAACCCTAGAGAATTCGCGTTTGAAAGGGGAACAAAACGAAATTTAATAGAATTGAGGAACGAAGAGAGGAAAATTACCTGGTCTTGAACAAGGAAAAGGAATTGGAAGCATTGGCGAGGACGTCGAGTGAGAGGGCGGCGAGGGCGAGGAGAGAGAGGGCGAGGCCGTGGCAGAGGAGAGAGGAAGGAAGGGCGACCACGATTCCGGACACGAAGAGGACCACCACCGCCCTCTCTCCGTTCACCGGCGACTCCATGGCCGCCATTAGAATGTTTCTCAAGATTTCAACTGTTTTTTATTTTTATTTTTTATGTTGTAGAACAAGCTTTGCAGTCTTAATTGTTAGCTGAAATTCTGGTGAGCAAAAAAATTAAAAGTCAAATAAATAAATAAAAAGCGTAGGGGCAACGGCGCGCAGAAGAGGATGACCGAAAGTTATTTCAGTTGAGTTTTGGGGAAGACGGACCAGACGCGTTTAACGTGACTTTTGGCCGAAGCGCTCGTTCTTTAATTTTGCCGCCGTTCCTTTTAACATGTCTAACAAACGTCGTCAAATTGTTTTTTTTTTTTTGGGAAAAGTAACGTCATCAAATCGTTAAGTGAGCCTTTCAAAAAAAAAAAAAAAATTGTTAACTGAGCGTTTGGTTCGTAGGTTGGCACCATAGTCCGTTTAAGAGAACTTTAGGCGCGTTGCAAGCTTTGGTATTAATGGAACTAGGAGTCAGGTTTTTAAATGTTCTTGTGTCCAAAGAAGTAGGTAGAGTAGTGGCTAAAGTAGATATGGGTCATGGACTCGATGCTTTGGCGGAGTGTATTATCATTGATCACACGAGTTTCTCTCCAAAGACTAAATTGAAATAGGTCGAGCCTTTTTTGTCTTTGATCCGTAATCCATCTTGCAATTCACATCCGACTTCCTTTTAACATCCGTAATCTTTCAATTTTGAAGTGGAAACACTGTGAGAGAAAGAATATTATAGCAAAACCAAGTTAAACTAATAAGATATTTAAAAAGTGTAGTTAGAATTAAAATTTTTAAACTGAAAATTATAACATGTAAGAGCTTTTTACTATAGCAATTTTTTGGTTTTTACTGTAGCTTCTGAGAGTTTAACGCCGTTTATTGGTTAAAACCAATTAGTTCTATCTGAGAGCCAAATATCTTACAAAATTTTTTTGTTCAAATTGATGAAACAAACATATTAAATAAGGCGATGGATTATACCAAACCAAGGTTTAAGACTTATGACACGAATCATGACACTTAAAAATTGATGATTTTTCAAAAAAAAAGAAGCGCCTTCGTTTTGCTTACAAAAAGTTTGGGAAGGAGACAATTGATGTCAACAAATCCTGCTTTAGGCATTACCAAAGGCGTTTCATAGACGCTCACGGAAATATTCCTTGAAGAGCCTACAACCTTGTCATACCCCTCAACAAGCATGTGATCACCACAGTCAGCACTTGTGTGTGCGATCACTTCAGACTTCATCTCAATTAGCAATCAAACTTTTAACCATAAAGCCATCCTAGTATTCTATTATTTCTAGGCCAACCCACTCGGTGGTAGAGAAGGTGGCACTAGAATTTTCAAACATCATTGAATGTTAAGTTTAGAAGTTAGGACTTAATAGGTGTGTTGACAACTAAAGTGATAAATGTTATATTGGGCTACAGTTAAAATGTCAACAAGTGTATTTGAAAATTAAGTTCAAAACTTCACCTTAAAATTTAAATACTATAGTATGTAAGAACCTTACGTTTTAGTATATTTTACGCTATAACATATGAGAGCTTCATACATTAAAACTTTGAGTTCTAACTTGATTCCTAAACACAAAAAAATATATATAAGAGAAAACACTATAAAAATGTGGCTACTCATTAACACTCTTTACAAATAGTATTTTCTTATCTTAAATGAATGCCAGTCCACAAGGAAACAAGACAGACATAATACCGTTTGGCATGTTAGACACAATGGGAATGGACCTCACATTAAAGTCTTTTTTTTTTCTAACGGAAAAAAAAAAAAGATGACATCATGTTATCATTTAATTATAACCAAGTATTTGTTATGCATGTATTTGCAGTAAATCAAGCCGGTATTATATGTATGCCTTTAACCATTGCTCTTCACAAAAATTAGTTGATAGTACTGGTTTTGGCTTATCCGGCGAGTCGGAGTTCGTAGCTACTATATTTAGGAAACAACAACCGTTTCTTTCCTTTTAAGGAGAAAAAATAACAACAAATCACCTTACCACATGGTGTATTAAAAACTATTAAACTAACCAATATACTCTTACAATATTGACACAATTTTCTATAATTATATACCACATGCAACATTGTATGTTTTTCTTTTAATTGCAATCAACTGATCTTGAAAATTGACCACTTATAAAAAGAAGGAACTCAATAGCTTATAAACGCACTAAATAAGTTATATATATATATATATATATTTCATAATTTAGGTTTTTATATAACCTCTCTAGTTTTAACAACGTTACAGTTGCCGTCCACGACAATTAATCTTCCCATGTTAATAACTTTGCAGAATCCATTTTTATCAAGTAGCAATCTCCCTTGGATCGCCTCATTAATAGACAATTCTCAGAGAATTGTCGCCCACACTCCACGTGGGACTTTGGTATGTAACACGGTAAGTAAGTAAGCTCTGGTTTGGTATTAGTTGGTTTTAACCAACTTTGTAATTAAAAACAATATAAAGCTCTCACATGATATAGTAAAAGCAAAAAAGTTGCTATAATGTAAGCTCTTACATGCTACAAGCACTTACAATTCTAACCACCATAGCAAACACTCTATAAATATCCCATCAATATTGCACTTTGACTTGGACCATCCAATTATCATTAAATTCGTTAAATTTACATTTATTTATAACATTACTATAGACTAGGCATTCCACGACAGTTTAAAACTGTCGTGGAAAACTTTTACAATGGTAAAAAAACTCTCGTGAAAACCTCCGTCATGGTATAAAATCGAGTTTCATAACGATTTTAAACCGTCGTGGAACATCCAAATGGGTCCCAATTTTAGGTTTCTTAGCGGACCTCTATCACGATGGTTTTTGTAAAAACCATTGTGACATAGTTAATTTTGTTTTTATGACGGTTTTTACAAAAAACCGTTGTAGAAAGTTGATATAGTATGGCCCTACACGATGGCTTTAACAAAAATCGTCATGTAAGTTTTTTTTTTTTTTTCCACGATAGTTTTTGACTAAAATCGTTGTGGAAAATTGGTCTTGCCACAAAAAAAAAAAAATTGCCTAAATTTCTGATTTCCCACGGGATGACTAGTCTCATGTGTTATCCCTCACTACAAGGCCCTGATTGCATACAAACAATAATGTATTTTGAAATTACAAAGTATTGATAAGATTGTTTACATTTGAACTATTTTGTATAATCATTTATCTACTATCTCTATCTAAAAATGACATACATATTTATAAATTGTACATTTATCTACTATCTCTATCTAAAAATGACATACCTATTTACAAATTGTACCTACTCTATTCTAACTTCATTTATATCCATATGTATATAAAACCTCTTTTTTTGCTAGGGCTTGTATACCACTATTAATTATATCCCGCATGAAACGTAGAATAAAAAAAACCACATTTTATGTTTCCTTGTTATCTTAGACACTTGCATTTGGAATATAGCGTTCTGTTCGGTCAAAATATTACATCGCTTCCCGCTTGAGGTTTCAAATCGTTAAGCATCCTAACAATGTGTCATAATTAAATGAATTAATAGACAATACAATCATATAAAACTTAACATAGTTAATTTTATAAGAAAATTGATACTTACAATTTTGTGAATGATACGAAATCATAACATGGTGGTTGTTCGAGGGGATCAAATCGATATATTTGGACCTCCCACTACAAGAAAAACTACATTTAACGACATGTTATTTACAACATATAGTTTTTAAATGTCGTTGAAAAGTACATATAACGACATCTCCAACAAACATGTCGTTAACGACATTTGAAACAATAATTAACGACATCTATATAGCGTTGTATTAAGGGTCTTCTTTTAACGACAATAGTTTAGTGCCGTTAAATTATTTAACGATAAGTAGGAGATATCGTCAAAGCCTTGGAGATTCTACGACACCTCTTATAGACGACATCTTGACCAATATCGTCCATAAGAGGTGTCGCAGAATCTCTAAAACTTTGACGACATCTCTTACTTGTCGTTAAATAATTTAATGACACTAAACTATTGTCGTTAAAAGGAGACCCTTAATACGGCGTCTATATAGATATCGTTAAGTATTGTTTCAAAAGTCATTAACGACATGTTTATTGAAGATGTCATTTAATGTACTTTTCAACGACATTCAAAAACTACATGTCGTTAAATGTAGTTTTTTTTGTAGTGTCCCATGATGAAATAAGTGCCAACATCTAATGTTCTCCAATATTGTATGGCACGAAGAATTATTTCCCCCTCGGTGCTTGTGCTAATAGGTGGAGGACTAATGTGGCGCGCTTTCTGCAATCACCTTATAGGTCTCTTGTAACACTTGAAACAATTGCCGGAGATATGAAGCCGAAATTGTGTGCCTTGCCTTGAAGTTCACAATATTCTGCCAAAAAACTACAATAAAAAACAATGCACTCAATTATTTGAAAGCACCTTACAACTCTACTTAGATTTAAAAAAGTAAGAATTATGGACAGAGTTATTACTTGAGGTATGCCATTATATAGTTTGCCCTGATTTGATCAAAGGTGATGAAGTAGTAAATGCCTTCATACCCCACATAGATAGGAAATTCAATGCCAGTGATATTTTCATGTATCGGGCACTAAATCATCAACCCATCGTGCATGAAAGAATGTGCGTGCAAAGCCAGCTATCTAAATTCTAGAGGTACTGAAGAAAAGTTAAATGCAGGCAATGGCTCATTCGCAATAAGTTGTTCTTGTTTTTGTTCTACCTCAGGTTGTGATTGTCTTACTTTTGTAGAACTTTTCTTTTTTTGGCATTTTTTTTCCCCTAGATCTTGTGGAACGTGGCTAGATGCTCGACCTGTCTTTGTCATTGTGACGACTTCAATTAACCTTTTTAGCCAAGCAAAGAAGCTTCTGGTGGCTTTACCCATAGTTGTTGCTTCAAATGTTAGAATAGACAGTTCAACAGTTTTAACTCTAATGGTAATGATGCTAACGTACACGTATTCGTCCCCTAAAGGTCTTCCATGGACTGTATCAATTGGAAGACTCCCCATCAATGCCTACCCAAGCGCAACAAGTGCACACCCATCATTAATTCTACCGTAAACAAAAAGCCTACATTCTTGATATTGTTGGGGCTCTTGACGATGAGGTGACAATTAGACTTCTGGAGCTTGTGGAGCTTCTGCTACATTGTCGGGAAGGTTGCAGCTAGCCTTGAAGCTGTTGCATTGTGAGATGCTCTCATCTGTCGGTCTGGCATGTCCTTGGGAAATGAACTCGGTCACAAGACCTAGCAGTTCTGCAATTTCAATTTGCATCTTTGACATTTGGGAAATGAATTTTGAACCTGGTTGGAGGTCGAAGTATTGAGACTATTTCACATACTTTGATTGATCGTGAACACGTTCTGAATGTTTCGGTTTCCCTAGTGCCATCATCAATATCTTATCGTCACCAACGGACTAAAAGGTCCCTTGACTTTATTGCATCGTGTACTCATCCTGTAAAACAACAACATACCAAATCATTCTTAATATCCTTCAATAGGTATTAAATTACCAATTAATAACTTGAGTTCAATAAACTTATAATCAAGTTACCAATTTGTACTACTCTTGGATTTTTTAACTGTCCATCAGGACTTCACGTGATTTTACCTATAACTCTTCCTGTGTTGGTAGCACGTCCATCTCAGCTAACTGTATTATGCTATGTTAGTAACATATTAATGATAAAATAATTGATATATGTAATACGAGTAAGATAATAACATACTAATGATTGCTCGAGCTTTCTATAACTGTCTCGGCTAACTATAGAACCGTATTCATTTTTCGCTCTAATTTTTCTTGTGTTAGCTGATAGTAGTTGGAATTCGGCGGAACATCGATACTTCACCAAAACTTTCCAATCGTCATTGCTTAGAGAGGGATAGCAGTGTACTACCATAGGAAGCTACTTAAATACATTTGTATCATCCTCCAGAATGGAAAGAGTAGGCTTTACAAAAGTAACATAGAGGTCAGATCTAAACCCCTTTGCAAATTTGCTACAAACCTTCAAAGACTTTTTCCTATACTACCCTTCAACTGTGAAAGCTTCGTAAATCTCTCTCAAAATCACATCTTTTACTTGATCCAAATTCTTAGTCCTCCAATCTTTAATCTATATAGGAACGTGTTCTCAACTAAGGATGCCAATCCAATCGCTTAATTTTCTTTCGAGTGTGCCTTCCGATTGGCCTTTTGAATCAAATGTCACTTCTATTCTTAAACCTTTTTTGTTTATCCGATGAATTTTTTTCCATCAAAGTAACTCTCCACTCAAAATCTACTTTGGGATTGAATTTGATGCGCCTTCGGGGCTTACTAACTTGTTTTGCCTTGCTATATTGAGAGAAAGATGGAGTGCACTCTTCATACTCCTCTTCGCAGTGATTATTATCGTTCTCTTTAGACATTTTTACCTAATCTAATGACTACCAAAATCACAACATCACAAAATCACATATCCCAATTATATAACCAAAATCACAATATCACATAATCACATATTGCACAAAATCACATATCTATTTCTCAGAAAATCACAAACTCTCATAATCAAAGTTAATACAATCACATTTCACAAATTACATAACCAAAATCATAACATCACATAATCACATATTGTACAAAATCACTTATCCATTTCTCACAAAATCATAAAATCTCATAATTAAAGTTAACAAAATCACATTTCACAAATTACATAACCAATCTCTTCAGAACATCACATAATCATATATTGCACAAAATCATAAACTCTCATAATCAAAGTTAACAAAATCACATTGCACAAATTACATAACCAATCTCTTCAAAACATCACATAATCACATATTGCACAAAATCACATATCCATGTCTCACAAAATCACAAACGCTCACAATCAAAGTTTACAAAATCACATTTCACAAATTCAAAATCACATTTCACATTATCAAGATATCGTGTTTTGCAAAAAAACTTCAAAACCAAGCTGGGGGTGAGGCGAGGGGGGGCGCCAGGGGGGGAGGTGCAGGGGCGAGGGCGGGGCGGGGCAGGGCAAGGCAAGAGGGGAGGGGTGGGGCAGGGTAAGGCGAGGGGGAAAGGGTGGGGCAAGGCTGGGCAAGGCGGAGGAGGGGCGAGGGGGAGGAGCGGGGTAAGGAGAGGAGGCGAGGCAACGGGGAAAGGGGCAGGGGCGTGGACGGAGAGGGGCGAGGAGAAGGGGCCAAGGCCAGGGGGAAAGGGGGGGCAAGGCGGGGAGGGGAGAGGTAGGGGAGGGGCCGTGCAATGTTGGAGAGGCGGGGGCAGGGTGGGGCAAGGCGAGGACGGGCAAGGCTAGGGGGAAAAGGGGGGGCGGGGCGGGGCAGGGCGAGGCGAGGGAGGGCTGGGGCAGGGCAGGGTAAGGTGAGGGAGGGGCAAGGCAAGGCGAAGTAAGGGGAAGGGCAAGGCAAGGCGGAGGTGAGGGAGGGGGGAGGGGCGAGGCAGGGACGGGGACGACGGCGGAGGAGAGAGAGAAAGAAAGGAAGGAAACTTACATGATAGCGACGGCAAGGGGTGAGGCGACGGCGACGGCGAGTTTACGTTGAGGGAGTTTAAGAGAAAGTTCGAGAGAGTGAGTGAGAGTTTGAACGTTGGGGGGCGCGTGAGTTTCAAAACTTATAAAACCCTATGGCCCACATTACACGACGATTTTTATAAAAATCGTCGTGCAATGTTTTACATGACGGTTTTTATAAAAATCATCGTGTAAGCTTAATATTCTATGACAGTTTTTATAAAAACTATCATGGAATATTAATTTTTACGACAGTTTTTTTTTTATAAAAAAAATCGTCGTAAAAATTGGTTTAAAAGCACCAATTGCATAAGTTTTTCTCCTTTGTTCAGGGTGGCCAACCTGTGTGTTAAGCATCCAATGGCCCAGAATTTTTACTTTTTGTTGTTTTTATCGCAAATATAACTATAAATATATATCCTTTAAGTTAAAAAAAAGATGAAAAACAAAATAAAGAAATATATTGAAATAAATTAAAATAAATTTGCTTATTTGTTCTCTTTTTTTCATTGGTTCCTCAATACATATCCATTCAACATCTTCACGAAGCAAGTGTGAAACATCATGTTCAAAATCATCTATCTCTTTAATCAGTGGCAATCCCTTTGTGAATGAGGGGATGTCGGTGCAATTCTCGGCAACTTTTTCACTGTCAATAACTACTCTTGGCTTCATCGGGACGACTAGAGACAATTCCAAATCTTGGGATTTGTTGTATAAAAAACTTAGATTTCTAGTGGCGCCATAATGAAAGGATCATTCTTGTATCCCAATCTTTGAAAGTCAACCACTATGATGCCGTCATTATCGGTCTTAACATAGTTATTGTCAGCCCACTTGCACTTAAAAAGTGCTATGTGCAATCCCGCATAATCAAGTTCTCAAATATATTCAACGAAACTAAAGTAGTTCATGGTCCAATATACCGGATTCTTGTCCTTAGCGGAGGAAATATGCATAGCCTAGGCACGGAGAATCACATCGTTATTTTGGACAGGATGCTTCTCGTCTCTTTCATGAGTATAGAAAGTGTAACCATTTATGGAATATGACGTATACTTTGTACTACCAACGACGATCCTCTAGCTAGGTTCTTTAAGTCTTGTGACATGCCTATATCTTGTGATGTGGATCATTTGCCATACTTCTCAAGCATGCATAAGGTTTGCACCAACTCCAATTGTAGTGAATCTAGCATAAGTAGATCAATTACCTTAGAGCATATTGAATTAAAGAACGAGCATAACTTGGTAATTGCAAGTCTCACATCCTTTGTTAGAATTCCCCGCAATGCAAATGGTAGTAATTGTTGCATCAACACATGACAATCATGTGTTTTCATGCCAATAAGTTTCAAATCCTTCATTGACTCTAACTTTTTAAAGTTTGAATAATAGTCGTTCGGCACTTTCAACGAAGCAAGCCATTTACAAAGCTTTCTCTTTTTCGATCTTGATAACATGTGCTTTGCTGGAGGTAAGTAAGTGCAGTTCCCTCTTTTCTCAGGAAATAAATTAGGCCTAATCTCCATTTCCATAAGATCCAACCGTGTTTTTTAGCCATCCTTAGTCTTGCCTAGAATGTCAAGTAACGTTTCGACTATTGATTAACATCTAAGCAATAACGAACAAAAAGTGTCTTTCAATATGGAAGATCGAAAAAGATTGATCTTTTTTTGTATGGTCCATCTATTGGCAACTCGTCCTTATTTCGCTTTCTCTTCCCAAATACCACTTTCATATCTTTTACCATTTCAAAAATTTGTTCACTCGTCAGAGGACGAGGAGGGTCTCTTTCTTCGATGTTGCCATCAAAGGCTTTCTTTTGTTTGCAGTAACGATGATCTCTTAGCAACCATCTTCTATGACCAAGAAAAATGGTTTTCTTATCATTTTTCAACCGTTTGTGAGACATTTCCTTCATACAAATAGGACAACCAATAGAACTCTTCATCGAATAACCAAAGAAATTGCCACATGTGGGGAAGTCGTTGATTATCCATATCAACATTGCATGGAGTGTGAACGTCTCTTCTCAGTAAGTATCTCTAACTTCGATTCTATTTTTCCACAAGTTTTTTAGGTCATCGATTAACGATGCCAAGTATATATTAATGCCATTGCCCAGTTGGTGAAGATCCGAAAGCAATAAAGATGACATTAAAAACTTTCGTTTCATGCACATCTTTGGAGAAAGATTGTAGTTAACAAGTATTACGGGCCAAAAGCTATACCTACTACTCATGTTACCATGTGGGTTCATTCTCTTCGTCGACAAATATACTTCTTGGATCCGCACCAAAGTCAGGATGATCGGCTTCAAAAATCTTTCATTGTGGTGAATTCATCGGATGTTTAAGCATACCATCATCGACCGTTTGTCATGATGTCATGTCAAATTCTTGGCATGTTCTGCATTTCCAAATAAATGCCTCACATGTGGTACTGGTACGTGGTACTGGTGGAATGTACCATAACACCTTCGTTGGCACTCTATTCTTACCGTCTTTTAGCTCTTTTCCTTTATTCTACCTTGATTGTTGATAAATCGAACAATAATTCACGTCCTCATACTCATTCTAATAAAGAACACAATCATTTTCACAAACATGAATTTTCTCATACTCCATTTCCAAAGTGCTCAAAGTCTTCTTGGCCTTATACATACTAGTTGGTAATTTATTACCCTCTAGTAGAAGCTTTCCTAGAAATTCTAAAAACTTTGTGAAACTAGAATTTGACCACCCACTCAATGCTTTCAAATTCCATAATCCAACTAAAGTGGACAATTTGATGAAATTGGTATACCCTTCATACACGGGTGTCTCGGCATCATTCATTATTGTCTCAAATGAATCCAGACGGTGTAAGAAATGTTCTTCTAAATCATTGGCCATGTCAACTATATCGTCATGATCATCCATATTATCTTCGATAATAACTTCCTTTTCTTTACTTACTAAAGCTGGATTGAACTTAGACTCGTCATGAAATACTGCGTTTGATAATTACTTATAATTTCATTTATAAATAAATGTCCTCTAACAACTAAAATTGAATAAGATCTATGGTTTCTACATTGAAAACAATGACACCGAATTTTATCACCGTAGACATGAGTTTTGGCAAAATCTAAGAACTCTTCCACACCATTCAGATATTCCTAGATAATTGAAAATCCCACGTCCATTTACTATCTATTCGTAAGTCCTAAAACAAAATAATAAATAACAATTCAATTAAAAATAATTTCACAAATTATACATACCCATCATATTCTAATCATAAATCATATGCATAAAACAAATTAATCATACCCATCCACAATACAATTAAAATAGATCAATAAACAGCAAAATCAACACCAGTTTATCATTTTTTAATTAAAAACTTACAATTAAGAAAGAGATTAAGGAGGATGGAGGCGAAGGGGACGACTGTAGCAGTTTCAGAGGGTTTTGATGTGCATTTGAGAGCTAGATTTGTGATTCGTGTCAGATTGTTAAGCCAAAAAAGGGCTTTTAAGTCATATTCTACTACGGATTTTTTCAAAAACTGTCATGGAAAGCCTTTGCCTTCCATAATATTTTTTTAAAAATCGTCGTGAAAACAGCACATACCACGACGATTTTTTAAAAAAACCATCATGGTAGATAACCTTTCCTACCACGATGGTTTTTGTCTTCTCACAGATAACTCCTTGCTTCTTTTTTTTTCTATCCATTATGACGATTTTTGAAAAAATATTGTTAAACAAAAGTTGTATAATCTCAAACTTTTAATATTGTAAGTTTTTAATATAATTTTGATGCGATATAAAAGAACAAACGGTGACGAGAGAGATATTTTGGTTTGTGAACAGGGAAAATAGAGATAAGTGTACCTCAACTCAGCATAAAGAGGCACTTCATATATTGTTGATAAGAATAATTTAAATAGATAGCGACATTTCAGCCATGAAAAGACCCAACTTAAGTTTGCCTTATTCTTTCTTTCATTTTTCTTTAATTACACTGCCAGGTCCGCAAACAGAGGTAATCCACTCGTTGATCTCCCTCAGCCAGATACATCCCGGTCAAATTTATCTATAATAATGGAGTCATGAACATCCAAATTAAGTTATTGGCGATGAAGCAGATGAAAATCACCTGCTTCTGATCTCTGCATAAATACCATGATCTCAACCTAATGGCAGATCATCATCATCATCAGTCATCTGAAATCAACAAAAGCAGCCACGTCCAGAGGCCTCATGCCATCTTCATTGCTTACCCACTACAAGGCCACGTGATCCCGGCCGTCCACCTGGCAATCAAGCTTGCATCACAAGGCTTCACCATCACCTTCGTCAACACCCACTCCGTCCACCACCAAACCTCCAAGTCCCATCCCCACGCCGGCGACGACTTATTCGCCGAAACCGGGCTCGACATACGCTATGTTACCATCTCCGATGGCCTCCCACAGGAGTTCGACCGGTCCCTCAACCATGACCAGTTCATGGCCGCCCTTTTGCATGTGTTCTCGGCTCACGTGGAAGAGATTGTCGGGAAAATCGTTAGGTCTTCGGAGCAGCCACCAGTTACTTGTCTGATTGCGGATACTTTTTTTGTTTGGCCTTCCAAGATTGCGAAGAAGTTTGGCCTTCTTTATGTTTCTTACTGGACTGAGCCTGCTTTGGTTTTCACACTCTATTATCATCTGGATCTTCTTAGGAGGAACGGCCATTTTGCTTGTTATGGTAAGTTGTTGTTGTTTTTGTTATTGTTATTATTATTATTATTTCATTTATAATTTTTTTCTTTGAGATAATTAATGTTTTGTCTTAAATTATGTTATGATTTACATGTCAAATGTATAATTATTTGACATTTGAACATTACATTGTCATGTAGTAAAAATGTAGACTTATCTCTTTATGATATCGACCACCTAAAAATTGCCACGTCTATAATGAGGTGACTATCCATATATATATATATAAAGACAATATTTTTTTTGGGAAATAATATAATATATGCAATATTAAAACATAAAAATTCTCGCCAAAAAAAAAAAAATGTTAAACAGGACTTCTTGTGTGGTTCTAGTTTGATGTAACACTGTATATAGGTCACATGGTATATAGAGAAACAGTAACAATAACAAGTTAATTATGAGATGTCCCCAGTAATGACAATAATACTAATAAGGAATTTGACAAATCAGTTAAAGGTAAAAATTTTGGTTTAAAAATTGTTACATATGAGAGCTTTACATTCAAGTTATTTTTTACTTTTTATTGTAGTTGTTGAGAGCTTGACAATATAATTGATTAGAACTAATTGGTTCTAACTAACTTGCTAAACACCCTATAAGTGTTATTTTTACTTTTGGCCCGCGATGAATCACCTTCAAGTCATGACACCAACTGTCTTTTTGTCTCTCCAAATGTTTAGAAATTGACAATTCGTGCACGTGAGATGTAAGTGACTTGCAAATAACGAGTCATTGAAGATAAAATTGTCTAAATTGCTCGTGGTTAATACTAAAACTGACATGATTAACCCAAAGGTGGAGCTCAATGAGATTTTTTCAAATCTTCAATCCTCCTTTGTGTAGGTGAAAGAGGAGCTTTTTTTTGAGATTTAACTTGTTACATGCATGTTATGCGCATCTCATGTGTGTGGATCTTCAAAAATTTAACATTTGAGAGACAAAAGGATTGTTAACGTCACAAATTGAAACTTCAAGAGCCAAATTTATGTCTTTTAGAGTGTCAGAGGCAAAATAAGACAACCTTAATTCCTCAATAGGCCAAAAATGAAAATAACTCTAATAATATCCTAACAACTTTATATCAATTTGATAGAAGGATGACATAAGTATTGGTTGTTCTTTAACATGATCCTTGATGCATTAGTCAATATTATTGTCTAAAGAGCTCCTTCAATAGCATACGTGGGGACCCCCTCTCTTTTTTTCTTATGTTTTGGTCAGATGCTCGCGAGGATGCAATAGATTATATACCCGGGGTTAAGGCGATTGAGCCCAAGGACATGATGTCCTATCTTCAAGAATGTGATACAACATCAGTATGCCACCAAATAATCTTCAAAGCCTTCAAGGACGCTAGAGGTGCAGATTTTGTTCTATGCAACACTGTTCAAGAGCTTGAACTCGACACCATACTAGCCCTGCGGGCCAAGATGCCGTTCTACGCCATTGGTCCCATTTTCCCAACTGGCTTCACCAAGAGCACTGTGGCCACAAGCCTGTGGCCCGAGTCCAACTGCATGGAATGGCTCAATACTAAACCACCCGGGTCGGTGTTATACATCTCATTTGGTAGTTATGCCCATACTACAAAAAGGGACCTTTTGGAGATAGCAAATGGCCTTCTGCTTAGCAATGTGAATTTTGTTTGGGTGCTCCGCCCAGACATTGTGAGCTCCGACGATGCTGATCCGCTGCCCACTGGATTTCGAGAGGAGGTTGGAGACCGTTCGTTGATCATACCTTGGTGCTGCCAAATCGCGGTCTTGGCTCACCCAGCTATCGGAGGGTTCTTGACTCACTGCGGCTGGAACTCCATATTGGAAAGTATTTGGTGCCAAGTCCCACTGTTGTGTTTTCCCTTACTCACCGATCAGTTCACTAACAGAAAATTAGTTGTCAATGATTGGAAGATTGGAATCAGTCTAAACCAAGGGTTAGTCTCTAGGAATGAAGTTTCGGAAAATATCAACCGTCTGATGCGTGGAGAATCAGGACTTGCTTATAGGAAGGCAATACAAGAAGTGAAGTTGATTTTAGATAATGCACTTAGATCCAATGGATCATCAGAGAAAAACCTGGATCAGTTCATCAATGATCTAAAAACCAGGATTGGAGTATGAGCGTGGGAAAGAGGAGATAACCCAGGCAAGGCTCGGTCACTAGAGATGTAAGCATTGGAAAAAATCAACCGCCTGCTCTGTGGACAATCAGGTTTTGATGAGAGTGGGACCCAGTCAGGGTGTTTTGCAACGCACACTTGAGAATGGTGATTACCAACGATGAAAATGTACACAATACTATGGTATTTTTATTTTTATGACAATATTTATATTTTGAAGTCTCAAAAGAATATCTATAAAATATCCACAAATATTTGTCTATTCATGAATATTTATGAAAATCCAAGATATTTTTAGAAGTTTTCACAAAATATCTAACAAGAACAGGAATTTTTTTGGCACAAAATTAATTTTCTAAAAATTTTTTAAATTATTTTTTAATAAAATATAATTAATATTTTGAACCTAAGAACAATTAAAAAAAGTATTTACTAAGGCTTATTTAATCTTTAAATAATTTTTATTTTAAAAATAAATAAATCGCAACTCTTCTGTAAAGCTCTATGTTATGTTACATATAGATATGTGTAGTATATTTTTACACTTTTTGTCATGTTACATACAATTGGTTTTTTGGTTTTTTGCTATTATAATATGAAGTTAAAAATAAGGGATATTGAAGCAGAGCGGGATAAAGTGACAGAAATTGATTATTTAGACTTACTTAAAGTAGCAATTCAGCCAGGTAAAGATGATGACGATTCCCTTATTCAGTGGATTAAGCTTGGACATTTAGATGATCAGAATGACAATCTCGATCCATGAATTGTGGGACATGTTCAAGAATATGACATTGATGTTGATAGAGTATTATCTGAAGAAGTAAAAACTTCTAGTAGTAGCAATGGCTCATTTGGAGTAGCTATGAGAACGCCCACACGTCATGGTGATGATGATGATGACTACAACAATGGCATTGATGATGATGATGACTGACAACGACGACAATGGTGGGGTGGGGGTGACAATGATGATGGGAACTATGGGAGAAGAGGAAGTACAATGTTTAGTCAGATACTCTTGAGTCCATTCATTGGAGAAGAATTTACGCATGCTACACAAGATGAAGATCATGGTTGTAGGGCAACAGGCGAGGGTATTAGTGCAATTGGAAAACAATTTATAAAAAGACGTGGTGAAACCCAAATGAGTCAAACTGATGAGAATTCTTTTGCCTTAAGTTTTGACCTATGAGCCTAGGAACTAACCAAAGTTGTTATGTTTATAATGTTTTTATAGTTCCCAAATAGGGACTAGTTCAAAAGTACAAAACTAATATGGTTTCTTTAATATACTTACATATCCCCCACCACAAATTAATATTGAGATGTCACCACAACTCTATGAAGACTACTGATCAAGTTGGATAAATCAACAATATCCTAATTTTTAGGTTAACAGTAGGAAGAGATTAAAAACATACATATAACACATCAATAATTACCTTCAGAACTTATTCAAAGGTAATATCCTGACAGATGTGCTGTTTAGATCAAGATTGAAACCTATATAATGCTTTTCAATTGCCTAAAAATTCTTTTTGGTATTGAAGTTGCTTAAAGTCTGTGTATACTTTATTATGTTTTGTGGTAGTTTTTATGTACTGTTATTATACCTGGTTTGTAATGACTATGTAAAATAATATTAGATATCAATATATATAATGATGATATCCTTTTATCATAAGCAATATCTCTCATATTAGACCATAACTATATTATTTATGTTATTGACTTAATTCAAATTAGGTAACATTAATTATTTTAATATTGTGCAAAATTGTAAGAAAAACTACACATTTTTCTCAAAATATCTATTTTTTTTCTGAATATCTATCGACATCGACAATATCCATAAATCAAAGCCTCGACAACCTCAACGACGTCGATATTTTCGTCCGTAACGACTAATAAAAAAAGCGCTAATGGACGTCCAGGTTGAAAAATCCCAAGGGTTTTACAGAATTCATATAAGGGAGACATGAAGCAAAACCTTAAATCATGCACTTTTGTCATTCATATCATATTTCCATGACTAAATTTACCATAGGTAAAAGCACAAGGAAACAGCAAAAACTAGCCTCACAGTACATTTATTCATCTTGCAGTTTTCGTATCCTGATTACATCGCAAAATTCTACGTATGGATCTATTGTTCCCCATTCGAAAGTATAGTAAAACAAATACGACAATACGATAGCTGACCTGCCATGAGAAACAATACCAGTAAATTCCACCACTTGGAAGTTGCTGTCTGAAGAGATGTCATATGCACCCCGGATAGCCTGAAACCCAGATATGGTCCTTACTTGCCCAACTGCAAATGTAGTTCCTAGGTACTCATTCTCAAGGAGCCCCTAGAACAAGAACATTGATAAAAGATTAGTTCAATAAGACACATTTAATATAAATATGGCCAACTAAAAGCTTTCAAATATTGAATCGTTTTTTCTCTCTTTTACCCCCCATGTTGGGGAAATTTCTGAGGCGAAGGTGGATTTTGCCAAAAGATAAAACAGAGACAAGTCTTCTTGCCTGGATGGAATACGTGTGGAATGCAATATACGAGATGGGATACGTCCACACTGGCCCTGGCAACGCATTACGAATTCTAAAATATCCAGCAGAAAGCATCATTATGACCTGAAACACCATGCGTCTTCTCTGTAAGATTAGGGAAGGCTATCTAATAAATTCACCTCAACTTGAAGACTCACAACCATGGTTAGTAAAAAATTATTTACTTCACCAGACTGGATGTGCTAACAATACCTAAGCAATAGCAGTTATGTACTAATGAGTTAAACAGTCAACCATAATTTTTCGTCGAGAAGCCACTCTATAGAATCTTAAAAAAATACTCATGCAAAATAACACATCAAGTAGCTTGTAGTATCTGAGATAATGGCACTCACTTGTATGGATACCAGAGTCAAGACACTCCAGAAAACATCTCTCCACAAGGAAACAACAGCCAGGACTAGTCCTTCATTTACCAGGAGGCACATGAAGAAATTTAGCACAAAGTACATTAACAGGCTGAATTCATCCCGCAAGCCAACAAGAAAGTAGAAGACTAGACTAGATGAAATGGAAATGAGGAAGAGGAATGGGATGCTTGAGAGAAGCTGCCCAAATAAAAAGACTAACACCCCAGAATGCTGGTTTGATTGCTCACTGGCACAGATCTGCAAAAAATAATAAAATAAAACAAAATGACTAGAATTAACATATCAGCTTGCTTATTCTTTCCTCAGAAAACAGTTAACTATACCTCTAATGATTCAACTAACATATTAGTGGACGCTAATCGAGAAACATCAATATAGTTAAAAATCTATTGCAGGCAAGTTAATCCTCATGATGGATTGCAAAACATCTTCGTAAGCTTTCAAGTTTGGTTAACGGAATGGTACAGTGTTCAGCATTACCTTGATTTCTTTCATAAGTGCAGGCACTCCAGCAACGCTTAGAAGTGCTGTAAATGAGACAAAAACAAATATTGCTGCAACTCTTGTCTGCAATATGTGTGAACAGGAGAATAAATTTAATATATGTATAACAAAAGGTAAAAAAAAAAGTAATGAACAAAAAGCTGTGTATACAAGAAAAATTCCAGAAAGCAGAATTTTTAGTTCCTCCTTTTAATCATGCTGCCAATTATTTAACAAGATAAAGTAAATAGTATTTAATATTGGACTTCATGAGACTGGCTTATATATTGATACAGGTAATGCCAATGAAGGTTTATGGAAGCACATAAAACAGAGAGTTTCTAAAATCTTGCACGTGGTGTAATAAAAAAACTTACCACAACTGAAGACAAAGAATGCCCTAAGCCTGAAAACACTGTACCAATACAAAGTGCAAGAAGCATAGAAAGAATGAGACGAAGCCAATAGTATTTCCATTCCCTTGACATGATTAATAATGATCTCCAAGTTAAAACGGCAATCCGTGTAGCACTTCCTGCCTTGCCCTTGCTCTTGAGAAGTGGACCTTCCTGTAGAGGCAATTGCATATGCACATAAGAAACAAATAAAAAGTAAATGTACAACACAACGCTCATTTTCCCACGGCCATGTGGATGGAAAGAGAGGTAAACAGAAAATTTGAAGTTGAAACAGCCGGAATTCAAAATAAGCTATAAACTCAAACCTTCTCTGTTAGTCTCAAAATCATAGTTTCTACTACAGTAGCATCAGCTGATGATTTGTATGTCGCTTCAAGGGTGCGGATTGCTACAGCAGTATCCATATTCACTGATGAAAAGTCCCCATTGTCATCCTGTTATAGTTTTCAGTTCCAAAAAAGCATTTATCATCAACAAAGGGGAGGAAAAAACAAAAAAAAAAAAAAAAAGAACAAAACAAAATAAAAGTTAGAGGCAAATGGGTCCATAATCATGTACCATAAAACTAAATAACGATAGATTGGCCTCTTTAACTCTAACAAAACCTGAATTTGATTTACAATGATATTAATACATTAGTGGCAAACTGATGTGCTTTCTTCTTTTTGCAACAGTGCACTTCTAATAGACATTTCTAGAATGCATTAAGTGCCAATGTCATGAGAATTGATAACGCTGTATTATAAGAATTACCTGCCAATTTTTACACATTGCAATAATCCTGTCGAAATCAGTATTTATTGCACGTAAAAAATGATCAGAGGGGCTTTGCATGATTGGGCAAGGGAATCCAGCATTTGCGAAGTGCTTCATCACCAAATGAAGTTCAATTAGTAATTTTCTACAGAACTTGAATAGTTATTATCTTTGTACAAAGCTCCAATTACACATGATGCAGACAAGAAATAAGCAGGAAAAATAATACATTTACAACCATACCTGCAGGCAAGCCAATGTTTCCCCGAAAAACAAGGTATTGCCATTCGAAAGCAGACAAATCCGGTCAAAAAGGCCAAACACTTCTGTGCTACTTTGGCAAATGGTAAACAAAAGAGTGCACCCCATACTTGCAAGTTTCTTTAACGTAACCATCATCAAAAGTGCTGATACACTGAACAAAACAATATCACCTCAACTACAATGGTGTGCCAAAGCAAAAAAATGTTTTCCAATATAAAGGAACAATTGTATTGCCATGTAGCATGTTGGAAAGGAAAGATGCACATGATCAGACGATATACAGATATCAGGGGAAAAAGTCACAAGTAAACAAACTTTTCGAGGAAGCCCAATTATTACAAGATCACTTAGAAACTAGTGGCAGTTAATTGATAAAAAAGTAGACTTGAAGTTAGCCAACACACGTTATACGCACAGAAATATACGATAAGGCCTCTAATCCAGATTCTCAAAATTTCGCAATAAAGAATACACCTTTATCCCCATTTTAGCGTATTAGAAAGAGAGAAATAAAGAACACTTACCTATCAAGATGGTAGAGAGGCTCGTCTATGAATAAGACATGAGGCCTCATCACAAGCTCCCTAGCAATGCTGACACGCCTTCTCTCACCACTCGGAAGGCCCTTCATATAACAATGGCCACCTATTAGTTTGTTTGCATAATCACTTAGCGACATAGCAATGATAGCATCTTCAACCACTCTCTTTTTTCGACAAAAGAAACCAGGAAGCTGAAGCAGCACTGAGTAGTATAAAAACTCCCGGACAGTGAGGGATCCTATCAACGTTGTTTCCCTTTCAACAAAGCCCTGAAAATGGAAAAATAATAATGAAGTTGCAATTCCCCACAAAAACAGAACATTTGCTGCATTCTTGTCTCTTTACCACGTTTTAAGTTTGGCTTTCTAACAAGCATGAACAAAAGAAACAAAATTCAAAGACGAGTTTGGGGAAAGGACATAAACTATGCTTATTAAGGAAATTGCTGGAGAAATGTAAACTGAAGCAATAAAGATAGTGGTAATGTTAGGCGGAACTTACATATGAACCATACGGCATTTGTATTTTTGCCCCATTTACAAACACTTCACCATACATCTTGGCTGAATGATGCAATCTTCCTAAAATACAAGGATAGAAGACAATATTAAGATTCCCATGCATCTAAAAACAAGCAAAAAGCAAAGCTTTAACTGCATGGTATGATATAATGCATGCTCCAAGACCTGCAATAGCTCTTAGTAGTGTGGACTTCCCTGATTTGGGAGGTCCCATTATCACCGTCATGGTTCCTGGCAATGCATAGCCAGTCGAGCTCTTCACAACCTTGTCAGAGTACTTCCTTTTCCCCTTTATAGTAACAGTCAAATCTTTCCAAACAACTGAAGCTCCGGCAATTTTTCTTGCCACAGCTGCACCCTCAGGTAATGGCGGGGATGGCAAGGACATACTGTTAAGCTTCGAGAGAGATGGGGAAGCTGGTGTCGTTGCGACATTGATAGAATCACCCCCTTCGTCGACCCTAACATCAATATCAGTATCCTCCCAGTCCGGAGAATCCTCAAACGAGATCGGTTGTCTAAGCGAACCAGGTTTCCGCAAGTAGAAAAAGTTGCTTGAGGGTACCCTGCTAGCTGGACTACTTGCTGAAGATGATGAAGACCTGTAGTTATCGGATTGCGATTGTATTTCTTCCATTTTCTTCTCCTCTTGCCCTAAACTTCAATTCATTATAATTTATGGAATACTGCTTTAATGCTTAAATAACCATATAATAATTTCAAACACTGTGACAACGCCCCTTATCCAGGAAAACCTGCATCAATAAAGGCAAATTCAAAACTTTAAAAAGTACTGGCTGAGAAAAGAACGATGATCCTTAGCAAAATTAATACTGGTTATTTGAATTTATATTTAGAAAACCCGAAAAAGCACCGTGTATAGAGAATCAAGTGCCAAAGAAATTTGTTTATTTTCTTTATATGTTTAAGGATTTATAGTGAAATCATGAAAACAGAGGACTTCAATTCCACAAATGGAAAGGAATCAAAATAAATACATAAATAAACTATTCTTTTTCTCCTCTTTCAATTTCCTCAAAAACAAAATTGAGACCGTGGAAACTCTTTTGCCACTTGAGAATCTGATTAAAAAAAACTTTGCAACAATAATACAAACTAAAACCTAAAAAAAGAAAAGCTGATGAAACTGGACATGGAATAGTTAAAAGCACAAAGACAAAAAAAGAAATAACAATAATTAAAAAAAATAAAAGATCTCTTTGATCATTTTTTCCAGTAACCCATTTTCCGTATTTGAGATAAACCCAGAAGGCAATATTTAATTTGGTCACTGAGAAGAAATGAAAAAAATAATAATGATATTGATACAACGAGAAAAAACCAAAACTTTAAACCACAATATGCTTCTTTTACCTATTGGGACCCAAGAAAAGGAAAAGACTTCACTCTTCACTCTCAAATGTGAAAAACATGCCTCTTTGAGCCACTTGAAACAAAGTCGTTCCCATTTTGGTACAGATTAAACCAGCGTTGAACACACCGACACACAGACACACACAAAATCATCGCTTTCCATTTCCCTTTCGTTTCTTAATCTTTCTCAGCAACCAAACACAAAACAGAAACTTGAGCAATTATTTAAGAAATCAAAGCTACAACAGAATACAAAGAAAAGTGAATGGAAAACCAGAGAGCTTGGAGCAGAGACAAACCTGGATCTGAATGATAGTTAAGCTCAGAACTCAGAGGAGTAAATGTGAAAGCAGTGACTACTGATTAGCGAGAAGAGAGAGAGAGAGAGAGAAGAGAGAAGAGAGAAGTGCGTGTGTGTCGGAGAAAATACACAAGCAAGTGGATTATTTGACCCGAAATTGCTCCCTTTTCTTGTAAATGACTGATTATATGCTTTTGCTTTAAATTTGCATCTCTAGTCTACAACTCTACTTTATCTTTTTTTTTTTTTTTACTTTTGCTTTTTTATTTCTCCTGTCATTTTTTTTCTTTAATTCAAGTGTAATGATTCATTTATGCTTGCCAACACAGCATTTCCATGGTGGGCAAAAATGGCGTCAAAATTGTCACTTTTTTTCTTTTTATTTGTTAATTTCTTTTCTTCCCTATTAAATATATTTCTGGGTCAAAAAATGGACAGTGGACCCAATGAAATGATATCTTTTAGTAGCTTCGGAAGAAAAAGACTTTTTTGTTTTGTTTTGAGTTTTTTTTTTTTTTGGGTGATAGTTTTGAGTTTTTGAAATTTCCATTTAATCAAAAGAAAAAAAATGTTTATTGAGTGCTTGTCACTAAAAAAAAAAAAGAAAAAGAAAAAGAAAAGAAAAGAACAGTTGTCTAAACATGGTTCAATTATTAACGCCTTGTCCTGGCTACATCCTATTGGACAAAAAACAGTCCAGAGAATTGTGTTAAATTTCTTTTTCCTTTTTCTTTCCGTTTAAATATAAACTTTTTCGGTGTTTCCCACGTTGTTCTTTCAACCCGTTTGGTAATATTTTTATGATAATTATGTTTTTGAAAAAAATTTAAAAATAAAAATATTCTAAAAAATATACTAAAATTGTTTTTAAAAATGATGTTTGGTTGTATATTGTCGTATATTTTATAAATAAAACATTTTTTAATAAGAATTATTAATATTAATAAAACTAAATTTAATTTTAATAATATTAATTAATTAATATAAAATTGTATTTAGTTGTGTATATTGCTATATTTTTATAAATAAAACAATTTTTAATAAGAATTATTAATAGAAACAAAATAAAATTTAATTTTAATAATAATTAACATATTAATAATTGGAATAAAAAATGCAAGAGAATTTCATCCTTGTCCTCTCTCAGCACCCCCTCCTCTATTCCCAGCACTCACCCACCAACACCCCCCCCAATCCCTAACCCTCAACGGCCACCCTTGATGGCCACATTCCCCAGAGTTGATTGTTTTTAGTCCCCACCTCTATCTCACTCCGATCACTCTCTCCCTCTCGCGATCTCTCTTTTGTTAGATCAAAATCCAATATATATGGGCTAATATATTAAATAAATATGAATTAAAGGCTATCAATAAGGTTGCTCAATTAAAAGTGATCAAATTTGGGTTTTGGGCTTTTAATGCATCATTAAGTGTGGGCCTCCTATGTGCAGAGGCTAAAAATATAATTACTAATTTTATGATGGGCTAAATTGGTAATTAAGGATAATTGCTAAGGTTTAGTAATTATATAAAGGGGTTATGGTCCCCAAGTCAGTACATACATTATTTTTTTGTTTCCCATCTACAGAGAGATTACAGAGCATTCTAAGAATGAGAATTTACGTACCAGACTTGGAAGATCCTCAACCAAAAAGACTCAAGAATCACATTCAATCAATGGATTCAGGTTAGCTTCCGCATCTTATTAATATTCTTGATGATTTGACATGAACGATCTTAGGTGATTATGGTTTTCATCACAATTTTATTCTAACAAGTGGTATCTAGAGCCTCTTCATGTTGAATAATTGAGAATCAATAATTTCTTATATGTGATTCTCATTAAAAATTCTCAAATTTAATAATCTATGGTTTCTTTAAAATTGTTAAATTTGAGAACAATTATTTGAAAATTTTGGTTGAATCAAGGAATAGTTGAATTTGATCTCGTAATAAGTTATGATGAAGAAACTTTTTTTTCTCCCGTATCGGCATCTGTGCCGAACAATCAAAAGAATAACTCTCTCCTAAAAGCTTTATACGGCACGTGTTGAGGGAAATCTTCATGATGAGAAAACCGTCTGAAGTTCATACCCTTTTAAAATCGAACACCCAAACAGGTTGGCTGAAATGTCCAATCCGACCAGGACAGGACCTGTCGGACCAGGGACCTGTCTGACCAGGATAGGATTTGCCCAACCAGGGACATGTCAGACCAAGACAGGATCTGCCCGACCAGGGATCTGTCCAACTAGGATCTGCCCGACCAGGGACCAGTCCGACCAAGACAGGATCTACCCGACCAGGGATCTACCCGACCAGGGATCTGTCCGACCAGTGATCCGTTCGACCAAGAATAGATCTGTCCAACCAGAGACCTGTCCAACCAGGGACTTGCCCGACTAGGGACCTGTCCCGACCAAGACAGGATCTGCCCGACCAAGAATCTGTCCGACCAGTGAACCGTCCGACCAGAGACAGGATTTGTCCGACCAGAGACAGGATTTGTCCGACCAGAGACCTGTCCAACCAGGGACCTGTCCAACCAGGGACCCGTCCGACCAGGATAGGATCTATCCGACCAGGACCCGTCCGAGCAGGACCCGTCCGAGCAGGACCCGTCCGAGCAGGACCCGTCCGACTTACCCAAAGACCACCACGTGGCACATCTCAACCCTCCGTTGAGGAATCCTCCTTCTTCGGAGATCGTAACACCTGTTGCTGGACACCTGGGTTACGGGCCAAACCGGTCCATACCTGGATCCAAGCTAGACTCTATAAATATGAGCATCAACTCCACCACAAAGGTACGGGCATTCTTCCCTCGCCTACTCTGTCTTTCCTTAGCTCTTCCCGGTCAGAACACGGACTTGAGCGTCAGAGCTCCCTTGGCAAACACCAAACCGTTGCCCCTTACTCCGAGGCCTTTTTTCCTCTTGCAAATCCGACCAGACTAGGCCGAGCCGGGCAAAACAGGAGGCAGAACAGGGAACCCGACCATCGTGCGTCCCCGCACGTGGTGTTGTGCCGAAATCAGGCATCAACATTTTGGCGCTAGAAGGAGGGCCCCGCGCCTTTCCAGCAGCCTCAGCTCTTCCCCCCAGACATTCCCAGGACGAAGAGTCCAACCGGGCTACGAATGAGACCCAAGGTCCAGGACGAAGAGTCCGACCAGGTCCGAGAAGGTTACGGCCTACTAGAGAGGCCAGGTCCAGGCTACGGCCGACCAGGTCCAGGACGAAGAGTCTAACTAGGCTACGACTGAGACCCAAGGTCCAGGACGGAGAGTCCGAGCAAGTCCGAGAAGGTTACGGCTGACCAGAGAGGCCAAGTCTAGGCTACGACCGACCAGGTCTAGGACGAAGAGTCCAACCAGGCTACGATCGAGACCCAAGGTCCAGGACGAAGAGTCCGACCAGGTCCGAGAAGGTTACGGCCGACTAGAGATGCTAGGTCCAGGCTACGCCCGACCAGTTCTAGGACGAAGAGTTCAATCAGGCTACGACCGAGACCCAAGGTCCAGGACGAAGAGTCCAACCAGGTCCGAGAAGGTTACGGCCGACCAGAAAGGCCAGGTCCAGGCTACGGCCGACCAGGTCCAGGATGAAGAGTCCAACCAGGCTACGACTGGGACCCAAGGTCCAGGATGAAGAGTCCAACCAGGCTACGACCGGGACCCAAGGTCCAGGACGAAGAGTCCGACCAGGTCCGAGAAGGTTACGGCCGACCAGAGAGGCCAGGTCCAAGCTACGGCTGACCAGGTCTAGGACGAAGAGTCCAACCAGGCTACGACTGAGACCCAAGGTCCAGGACAAAGAGTCTGACCAGGTTCGAAAAGGTTACGGACGACCAGAGAGGCCAGGTCTAGGCTACAGCAGACCAAGTCCAAGACGAAGAGTCCAACCAGGCTACGACCGAGACCCAAGGTCCAGGACGAAGAGTCCAACCAGGTCCGAGAAGGTTACGACCGACCAGGTCCAATAAGGCTACGACCGAGACCCAAGGTCCAGGACAAAGAGTCCGACCAGGTCCGAGAAGGTTACGGCCTACCAGAGAGGCCAGGTCCAGGACAAAGAGTCTGACCAGGTCCGAGAAGGTTACGGCCAACTAGAGAGGCCAGGTCCAGGCTACGACCGACCAGGTCCAAGACGAAGAGTCCAACCAGGCTACGACCGAGACCCAAGGTCCAAGACGAAGAGTCCGACCAGGTCCGAGAAGGTTACGGCTGACCAAAGAGGCCAGGTATAGGCTACGGTCGACCAGGTCCAAGACGAATAGTCCGACCAAGTCCAACCAAGTCCAATAAGGCTACGACTGAGACCCAAGGTCCAGGACGAAGAGTTCGACCAGGTCCGAGAAGGTTACGGCCTACTAGAGAGGCCAAGTCCAGGCTACAACCGACCAGGTCCAAGACGAAGAGTCCAACCAGGCTACGACCGAGACCTAAGATCCAGGATGAAGAGTCAGACTAGGTCCGAGAAGGTTATGGCCTTCCAGAGAGGCCAGGTCCAGGCTACGGCCGACCAGGTCCAGGACGAAGAGTCCAACCAGGCTACGACCAAGACCCAAGGTCCAGGACGAAGAGTCCGACCAAGTCCGAGAAGGTTACGGTTGACCAGAGAGGCCAGGTCCAGGCTACGGTTGATCAGGTCCAGGACAAAGAGTCCAACCAGGCTACGACCAAGACCCAAGGTCCAGGACGAAGAGTCCAACCAGGTCCGAGAAGGTTACGGCCTACCAGAGAGGCCAGGTCCAGGCTACGACCGACCAGGTCCAAGATGAAGAGTCCAACCAGGCTATGACCGAGACCCAAGGTCAAGGACGAAGAGTCCGACCAGGTCTGAGAAGGTTACGGCCGACCAGAGAGGCCAGGTGCAGGCTACGGCCAACCAGGTCAGGACGAAGATTTCGACCAGGTCCAATAAGGCTATGACCGAGACCCAAGGTCCAGGATGAAGAGTCCGACCAGGTCCGAGAAGATTACGGCCTACCAAAGAGGCTAGGTCCAGGCTACGGCCGACCAGGTCCAAGACGAAGAGTCCAACCAGGCTACGACCGAGACCCAAGGTCCAGGACGAAGAGTTCGAGAAGGTTACAGCCTACCAGAGAGGCCAGGTCTAGGCTACGGCTGACCATGTCCAGGACGAAGAGTCCAACTAGGCTACGACCGAGACCCAAGGTCCAGGACGAAGAATCCGACCAGGTCCGAGAAGGTTACGGCCTACCAGAGAGGCCAGGTCCAAGCTACGATTGACCAGGTCCAAGACAAAGAGTCCAACCAGGCTACGACCGAGACCCAAGGTCCAGGACAAATTATCCAACCAGGTCTGAGAAGGTTACAGCTGACTAGAGAGGCCAGGTCCAAGCTACGGCCGACCAGGTCCAAGACAAAGAGTCTGACCAGGTCCAAGAAGGTTACGGTCGACCACATAAGCCCAGGTCTAGGCTACGGCCGATCAGGTCCAGGACAAAGAGTCCCGGCAGGATATGCTCACAAAAAATATTTCCCAACCACATCAAGACTTTGATGCTGATGACCTCCACCACCAAAGTCTTGGGGGGCTACTGTTGAGGGAAATCTTCATGATGAGAAAACCGTCTGAAGTTCATACCCTCTTAAAATCGAGCACCCAAACAGGTTGGCTGAAATGTCCAATCTGATCAGGACAGGACCTGTCGGACCAGGGACCTGTCCGACCAGGACAGGATCTGCCCGACCAGGGACCTGTCAGACCAGGACAGGATCTGCCCGACCAGGGATTTGTCTGACCAGGATCTGCCCGATCAGGGACCTGTCCGACCAAGACAGGATCTACCCGACCAGGGATCTGTCCGACCAGGGCTCTGTCCGACTAGTGATCCGTCCGACCAGGACAAGATCTGACCAAAGACCTGCCCGACCAGGGACCTGTCCGACCAAGACAGGATCTGCCGACCAGGGATCTGTCCGACCTGTGATCCGTCCGACCAAGACAGGTGTTGATGCTTACCGCTGTCCGGTGTCGGATCAACACCCACGTGTGACTGAACACCTTCTGACCTCCTCTTAAGCTTGCCCCCGGTCGGGATCGAGTACCTGCGAGAGGGATGATTCAGAGAAATGGGGTTAGCCAATAGACAAGGGCTCTCCGATGCTCAAGGCAAGAACTGCTCGGCAGAGGTCAACAGCTGATTAAATGAGAAGAGGTCTCTCTCTAAAACGTCATAAATGCATCCTATTTATAGGCCACCAGCTGGATCGGGTGCAAGATGGGTTTTGCCCATTACCCAAGTGTCACATCAAAGTGTATCAAGCAATAGGTGACAAGTGTCGCGTCCATTGTCCAATGGATTGGACTCTATCGGACGGCGGCACGCCTGCCTGGTGTTGGTCTACAAGGATGGGTAGTGACGGACGTGTTATGACGAATAGCGTGGCCCGGCCCGAGCTACTGTTCATCCCCGAGGTGGCAGCCTTCTTGGGGTGTGCCCTCAGATAAGTGGAAGGCTCCTCGGGAAGAAGCATAATTTGTCGGGTCGGGTGGTAGCCTATGTCTGCCGAACTGAGTTGCCGACCACCAAAGTTAATGTCCTCAATGGAAGTGCCGAGCTAACCCTCAACATTAGCCCCCCAGTGCACCTGGTCGGTGTTCGGCCGGGTGGACTATGCCGGGTGGGTGATGTCGGCTCAAAGGAAGAAGACTAAGCGACACTTAGAAGCAGGGTGAGGTGAAAAGACGCGCGGATTAGACGGGGGACGCGTGTCACATCGCAGCCATCTGTGTGGCTGTCAGGCGTATTAATTGCGCCTTTTGGGTTTTCGTGCTCGAACTTCCCACTTAAAATGGCTATAAATAGGGTCCCCCCTCCATAATTTGCACTTCATTTTCAGAAATTTACGAGCGAGAAATTTTAGCTGCCGAGCTCAAGTACTAGCCGAGGATTATATCAACCGAGCTACCAAGAACCCGAGCAGGTAATTCCCGAGTGAAAATGAGTGATTTGTCCGACTCGCAAAACGTAGAGGTTTCATGGTCGGAAAGCAGCGGGGAGAGCAGTAGCTCTTCTTTGACTCAATCTGACGCCGAGGTGGCGTCCCAAAGACGGGAAGGGGCCAGGCGGCTGGAGCAGATCCTAAGGGTCGATTCCTAGACAGTGCCCGAGCAAGAATTTTTAAATTTGCTGGGCGGGCACAAGCTTATCAGGCCGTCCAGGGAGCAAGACCCTTACACTGGGGCGACAACAGCGGGCCATTCCCAAGTTTTTCCAAGGGAGAGGACCGAGTTTCAAACCCATGAGGACGCTCCGAGCACCTCTGGTCGGAATGCCGAGGCCCCCGTCCAAGTTGCAGGCGTGATTACGGTTGATGCCTCCGATGAGGAGCATGCGGCCGAGGAGGCAAGGGCAGAACAGCCGGAGATGGAGCAGGAGGTCCAGGCCACCCACGTATGGGGCGTCACAGCATATCGGATGAGCCGTCCTGGGCAAACCTCGGCGGCAGGATATACGAGCGCGATTACAGAGTCGCGGTTAGAGACTCTACGCGCCGAATATGGTATTCCAACCGAATATGGTACCTCTGTCCTCAGTTAATCCGAGGACTTTTGTTCGGTTTTTTGAGTAGTTATCCATTTCTGCTTGGTTATCCAAGCAAGTTTAGGTTTCTGATCTCGATCGGGCAGAATATAAACGGCGCATACCCACCCTTACCCTGCTGCCCCCCATGGACTTGTTGAAGTTTTAAAGAAACTTTACCAAGTATAGGACTAATCGGGCACATAAATGTGCCGAGCAACTTAAGGGCGTCTGGATGACAGACATGAGATATATACCGACTAGCCCCCCTGTCCAGTTTGACGAGGATGACTCCCTTGGTGGGGAGTCAACATCCTGTCTTCCGAGCTGGGGTTCTGGCGTCTTAGGTATAATCCTCCCCCAAAAACATTGCTCTGGTGGAATGAGTTCGGGGAAGTTGCGCTTCATTAATGTAATATTTACATTGATTTTGCCAGCCTTGCTCAGCAGGTCTAGTTACAAAAGAATTGTGGCCAGAGATCAAAAAAGGAATCTGGCTCTGATTTCCTCTTCTTTTTCAGGAATAGAATCTTTTTAACAGCTCGGCATTCCATGGATGCCCGAGCCGGTTCCCCTCCAAATCGATCAGCCTGTAAGTGCCTGATCGCACGACACATTTGACTTTAAAAGGTCCTTCCCACTTCGGACCAAAGGACCCAAGACCGGGTTGTTGAACCGTGACCTTCTTCATTACTAAGTCACCAACCTTAAAGCTTCTCGGCTGAACCCATTTGTTGTAATATCGAGCTACAACCTGATTCCGGGCTGCATTACGGATGGATGCTCGGTTCCTTTTTTCTTCAAGTAGGTCAAGCTTGGTCATCAAGAGCTGTTCATTCAGTTTTTCTTCGTATTGCTCGACCCTCAAGCTCGGTAATCCAACCTCGGCTGGGATGACGGCTTCTGCCCCATAAACCAGGGAGAACGGTGTCTCGCCGGTTGCAGCTCGCGTTGTTGTTCGGTATGCCCAGAGCACTTGGGGTAGTTCGTCAATCCATGCGCCCTTGAGCCTTTTGAGCTTCTTCTTCAGATTGTCTTTAATTGTCTTATTTACGGCCTCCACTTGGCCGTTACTCTGTGGATAGCTCGGAGAAGAGAAGACTTTCTTAATGCCGAGCGTCTCACACAAATGCCGTAAACCCGAGGAGTCAAACTGCTTAGCATTGTCGGTCACGATAGTGTGCGGGATTCCGAACCGACAGACGATATTTTTCCATACGAAGTTGGTGCACTTAGCTTTAGTCATGTGGGTGCAAGGCTCGACTTCGATCCATTTTGTCAGATAGTCAATGGCGACGACACAATATCTGAATTGCGAACGAGCCGGAGGGAGTGGTCCGATCAAGTCGATGGCCTATTTTGCAAATGGCCACGCTAAGGTCACCGGATTTAAAGGCTCGGCGTGCGAACCTAGCATCCTAGCAAATTGCTGGCATTTGAGGCATTTTCGTGCAAAGCTCACGCAGTCTTGCTGCATACTAGGCCAGTAGTAACCCTGCCGCAGGCATTTCTGGGCCAAGGAGCGTCCACCGGAGTGATTGCCATAAAGGCCTTCATGAATCTCTTTCATTAAGTACTCGGCCTCCTGGGAATCCAAACATCTCAGGCATGGCGTTGAGTAGCCACGTCGGTATAGCTTTTCCCCAATCATTGAATACCGGACCGAGCTGTTACGTATCCGACGTGCCTCTTCCCGGTCGTCGTGTAATTCGGCTAGGGTCAGGTACCGGATGATCGGGTCCATCTACGTGCACTTTGGTTCGGCCGTCAGACTCATGATCTCCTTGCTGATACTCGGTCCAGAGAGTCTTTAAATAGGAACGGAGATCGGGTCTACTCCGCCTATCCCGGAGGCTAGTCGAGCGAGGACATCGGCTTTCACGTTCTCGGATCGGGGGATTTGCTTAAAAGTGTAGGACTTGAATTGTCCAAGCAACCGTTTCGCTTCTTTTAAATACGCCATCATTGATTCTGCTCGGGCTTGGAATCCTCCTGTGACTTGCTGCACCACCAGCATAGAGTCACTATAGATGGTCAACCGATCAACTCCGAGGTCCTGGGCAATTCGTAGATCTGCCAGCAAAGCTTCATATTTCGCTTCGTTATTTGAGGTCTTGAAATCGAAATGAAGGGCATAAGTGACCTTATATCCGTTGGGGCTTGTTAAAATCAAGCCTGCCCCCGACCCATCGACGCAGGTTGAGCCATCGACGTGTAGTTTCCAGTGCAGCTCCGAGGAGAGGCCTTGTTCACTGCAGCTAGCTGTATCTGGCTCCTCCATGGGTGATTTCTCAACTGAAGGGGCAACCTTCCTGGGTTCTGTAAATTCGGCAAGGAAATCCGCCAGGACTTGAGCCTTTATTGCCGTTCTCGCCACAAAATGTATATCGTACTGGCCCAACTCGACCGACCACTTGGCCATCCGACCTGATATTTCTGGTTTCTGTAGAATTTGCCGGAGAGGAAACTTGGTCGGGATCTTAACGGTATGGCCCTAGTAATACGGCCGCAGCTTCCGGACTGATGTCATTAAGGCGAAGGCTAGCTTTTCCAATGATGAGTAGCGCTCCTTGGTGCCTTAGAACGCGTGGCTGGTATAGTAGACGGGTCTCTGGATTCCGTTTTCATCTCGGATCAACACCGAGCTGACAGCCTTCTCGGAGACGGCTAAATAGGCAGTTAGAATCTCACCGGACGAAGGTTTGGACAGGAGCGGGGGTGTGGCTAGGTAAGTTTTTAAGCCTTGAAAAGCATCCTCACACTCCCTGCTCCACTCAAACCTCCCCTTAAGTGCCTTGAAAAAAGGGTGACACTTGTCGGTAGCCCGGGAGATAAATCTTGATAAGGCGGCCACCATGCCAGTAAGCCTTTGCACGTCTTTCACTGTCCGAGGAGAATGCATGTCTATGATTGCCTGGGCTTTCGCCGGGTTCACTTCGATTTCTAGTCGGTTAACCAAAAACCTGAGGAATTTGCCTGAGCAGACGCCAAAAGCGCATTTTGTTGGGTTGAGTTTCATCCCATACTCCCGGAGAATGTCAAAGCTAGCTCGGAGGTCGGCTATGTGGTCCTTCGCTTGGACAGATTTTACTAACATGTCGTCCACGTAGACCTCTATAGTTTTCCCGATCAGCCGAGCGAACATTTTGTTGACGAGGCGTTGATAGGTAGCTCCGGCGTTCTTGAGACCAAACGGCATTACAACGTAGCAATACAAGCCCTGGTCAGTAACAAATGAGGTTTTGATTTGATCCTCTTCGGCCATTCTTATCTGATTATATCCGGAGTATGCATCCATAAAGCTCAGGAGCTCGTGTCCGGCTGTGGCATCGACGAGCTGGTTTATCCGAGGAAGTGGGAAGCAGTCCTTGGGGCAGGTCTTGTTAAGGTCGGTATAGTTGATGTAGACCCGCCACTTGCCATTCGCCTTTTTGACGAGGACGACATTTGCCAACCATTCTGGATATTTGACCTCTCTAATAAACCCAACCTTTAATAGTTTCTGGACTTCATTGTTTATTGCGGCATATCTCTCCGGGTTGAAGGCTCTTCGTTTTTGTATCACCGGCCTGTGACCAGGTTGGACGCTAAGCCGATGGCTGATGATGCTCGAATCTATGCCGGGTATGTCTTCGTGAGACCACGCAAAAACGTCGCGGTACTCGGAAAGAAGGGATTCCAGGTCGGCCCGGATCTCAGGTTGTAACTGAGACCCGAGTTGGACTGTGCGTTCTGGCCTTTCGGGGTCCAGGGAGAACGGCACTAAGTCTTCGACCGGGGTGCCCCTTACTTCTTCCTCGGGAAACCTAGGGTCTAGATCCGCGAGCATCTTCGGCCTCGGATCGGTTGGGAGGTCGATCTCGTCGATTGTGTGCACGGCCAGAATTCCCCGCTGCTGGGCTGAGGCTGCCCGGACTGCGTTTGCATAGCAAGCCCGGGAATCCGCCTGGGACGAGCGGATTACTCCAACGCCACCGTCGGTTGGGAACTTCATTGCCAGGTGATATGTCGAGACCACGGCTTTTAATCCGTTGAGTGTCGGTCGGCCGATGATTATGTTATACTGAGAGGGTTTATCGACGACCAAAAAGTCGACCACCCGAGTGACCCTGGCAACACCTTCTCCAAAAGTTACCGGGAGACTAACCTTCCCGATTGCTCGGACACACTCACCCGCGAAGCCGAAAAGTGGGGTCCGGACCGAGACCAAAGGCGCGTTGCTGATCTTCAGCCTGTCGAACGCCTGCTTGAAGAGGATGTCCACCGAGCTGCCATTGTCAATTAAGACTCGCCGTACAACATTGTTGGCGATAGGCAGTTCGTAAACCAAGGCATCGTTGTGGGGATGCATCAGCCGGTCGGCTTCCTCCTAAGTGAAGGTGATCGGGATGTCTTCTTGTCGGCATATCTTATTGATGTGCTCGGATACATTCATGAAATCACCCCGTTTGACTTGCCGGGCTTCTTTGACGTAGGATCGCCGCCCACTCGATGTGTCCCCGGCTACAGGCCCGCCAAGTATCGTGTGTACGATATTCAGGGGTTCCGGGGCGTTCACACTATCGGTCCTGGGTCGGCCTTGTACGTCTCGGCCTGACGAGTCGTTCCTTCCAGAGGTCGCCTTCAAGTTTATGGCCTTCTCCACGAACTCCTGCAATAGACCTTCTCGGACCAACCTTTCTATTTGGTCCTTAAGTTGGATGCATTCTCGGGTTGTATGACCCACATCCTGATGGAATTTGTAAAACTTTGACTGGTCACGCTTCGCCCTAAAGCCTCGAAGCTTGGGCGGCGGTGTCAACAGATTCTTGTCGCCGACCTGGGCGAGCACCTCATCAATGGTTGCCACCAGGGGTGTGTAGTTTTGGAACTTGCCGGTCGGCCCCTTCGGCCTGTCAGATTTCTCCTTCTTCTGCTTCTTCGCATGCTCGACGCTACCCTGCTCCGGTCCTTTTTTCTGCTTCTTTTCCTTTTTCGTCCCGCTCGGGCCAGCCTCCTCCCGGCGGCTTTTCATATACTCGGCAGCGTCTGCATGCCTTTGAGCATAGCCGAGCATTTGTGAAAACGTGTTTGGCTGCTCGAAGGCCAGGGACCAGGTCAGCTTCTCGTCTCGGAGGCCCCCTACAAAAATATGTTTGAGGGTTTCGTCTTCGACGTGCTTGACCTCAAGGGCAGCCCGGGTGAATCGGTTGACGTAATCCCTGACACTGTCGTCTCCCTGCTTGACAGCGTACAAAGAAGTTATTTCTTTCCTCCGCGTCTTAGTTGTAGAGAATGCAGCGGAGAAGGCGTCAGTTAAGTGCCCAAAGGAAGAAATCGACCCTAGTTCGAGCCGTCGGAACCACTGTCGAGCTGGGCCTATAAGGGTGAGGGAGAAGGCTTTGCACATTGCAGCGTCACTGGCATTCTGCAACAGCATGTGCTCGCGAAAGAGCTCGGCATGCTCATCCGCGTCAGTGGCCCCATCGTAAGACTTGATTTGTGGGACCTTGAACTTCGGCGGCATGGGTGCCCACATTATATGATCCGGGAAGGGCGGACCCTGCGCCCCGATCTCATCCAAATCGAACCTGCAATTGCGGATCTCATCGATCTGTTGCTGCAGCACCCGAAATTGGCGACTATTCGTATCTTCAGGCAGTTCGACCTGATACGGTACTCCGCCCTCAGCACGGCCCTCAGCTTCGCCTTGGCGATTTCTGTTAATCCCTCGGTATCCGAGCCGATCAAATACCGAGGCTATGGAACCTTGTGGTGAAGGGACACGGTGTGGTTGACGTCCCATCTGGCGTTCATGAACCAGTTGATTATCGAGCAGGGGCCCTCTGGTGGATCCCGGAGACTGCTCTGATCGGTCCTCCCAGTTGGTGGCACTCTGCTCACGCCGACCCTCTGCCTGGTCAACCTGGGCAGGGGGTGGCGGTTCTGGCGCAGCTTGTTGTCGAGCTTGCGCGAGCTGCCGAGTTAATATTCGAACTGCATCTGTGAGCTCCCGGATGGGGTTTTGTGCAGCTCGGGCCTGCACCGACTCAGCTCTTGTCGCGCTTCCTTGCCCTCCGGATCGAGATCTGGCGGTCCGAGGATGACTGCTGGGCCGTTCTGTAGCTGGTTGCTTATGCTTGGCATCGCCCGACTCCTGATGTTGGGCGGTACTATCTCTTACATTACCTCGTGTTGTCATTTCGAAAATCCGAGGTAGAATAACTTTGGATTGGGGCGCGTCCGGCCCTCCTTCTAGCGCCAAAATGTTGATGCTTACTGCTGTTCGGTGTCGGATCAACACCCACGTGTGACTGAACACCTTCTGACCTCCTCTTAAGCTTGCCCCCGGTCGGGATCGAGTACCTACGAGAGGGATGATTCAGAGAAATAGGGTTAGCCAATAGACAAGGGCTCTCCGATGCTCAAGGCAAGAACTGCTCGGCAGAGGTCGGCAGCTGATTAAATGAGAAGAGGTCTCTCGCTAAAACGTCATAAATGCATCCTATTTATAGGCCACCAGCTGGATCGGGTGCAAGATGGGTTTTGCCCATTACCCAGGTGTCACATCAAAGTGTATCAAGCAATAGGTGACAAGTGTCGCGTCCATTGTCCAATGGATTGGACTCTATCGGACGGCGGCACGCCTGCCTGGTGTTGCCCTACAAGGATGGGTAGTGACGGACGTGTTATGACGAATAGCGTGGCCCGGCCCGAGCTACTGTTCATCCCTGAGGTGGCAGCCTTCTTGGGGTGTGCCCTCAGATAAGTGGAAGGCTCCTCGGGAAGAAGCATAATTCGTCGGGTCGGGCGGTAGCCTATGTCTGCCGAACTGAGTTGCCGACCACCAAAGTTAATGTCCTCGGTGGAAGTGCCGAGCTAACCCTCAACAACAGGGTCTGTCCGACCAGGGACCTGTCCAACTAGGGACCTATCTGACCAGGACAAGATCTATCCGACCAGGACCCGTCCGAGCAGGATCTGTCCGACTTACCCAAAGACCACCACGTCGCACCATCTCAACCCTCCGTTGGGCAATCCTCATTCTCCGGAGATCGTGACACCTGTCGCTGGACACCTGGGTTACGGGCCAAACCGGTCCATACCTGGATCCAAGCTAGACTCTATAAATAGGACCATCAACTCCACCACAAAGGTACGAGCATTCTTCCCTCGCCTACTCTGCCTTTCCTTAGCTCTTCCCGGTTAGAACACTAACTTGAGTGTCGGAGCGCCCTTGGCAGACACCAAACCGGTGTCCCCTTACTCAGAGGCCTTCTCTCCTATTACAGATCCAACCAGACTAGGCCGAAGCCAGGCAAAACAGGAGGCAGAATAGGGAACCCGACCACCGTGCATCCCCGCATGCGATGTTGTGCCGAAATCAGGCATCAATAACACGCTTGCCGAAAAGAAAAGAAACATCAATTATTGTTCTGATGTTTTCATTCCTAAAGCATCCAATTTTTTTTTTGGGTTATAATATATATATATATATATATATATATATATTCAAGATTAACGTTTCTGGGTTTTACATGGATTAATTAACAACGCCGGTGGCAACCTTACGTCCGCCGGCGAAGGACTCCGTGCGCGGCTGTGCCGGAAAGACAAAGCGGCTGCCACAGAGGTCGTGGCGCAGCAAGAAAGCGACGGCCACAGAGGCCGCCACATGAGGAATTTAAAAAAAAAAGGGGTTGATGGGCCGTTCGCCAGCGGCTAAGGTTGCGACCGCCGGCGTCGGCCCTTTTCGGTTGGGCCGTAGGGCGCCGGCCAGAGACGTCGACAGCAGTTGCAGTGGTGGCTGTCAGGCCGCCTGCTACTATCTCACCCAAGGGGTCGAAAGACCCCTAGGGTTTCCTTGGGGGAGGGTCTGGGTCGAAGCCCAGACCCAAATGAGTTTCTTTACATGGGCCCAGTTGGGCCCGTGATCGGTTATGACCCAAGGGCTAAACCCTTAGGTTACCAAATCTTTAAAAAAAAAAAAAGGGACAAACATTCCCGGGCCCAGCTAGGCCCGTGACTGGACAAAGGGCAGCCATACACGGGCTGGGCCCGTGACCGGTTAGTCACCAGGGGTTCAACCCCTGGGTGACCCGAAATTTTTTTTTTTTTTTAAAAAGGGAAATAAATGGGGGGCTGGGTTAGGATCTAAGTAGGGTTATCCCGACCCGGTCTAGACCCGACCCTGTCAATGTTGACCTTGACCAAAATTTTTTATTTTTTATTTTATTTTATTTTTTTAATTTTGGTCATTTTTTGTGCAATTTTAAATTCAAAAATTGGTATTTTATATATATATTTAGATGAATTAATTGAAGCAACATATCACCAAAGTGACATCTCTTGTGGAAATTAATTTGTTTTGAAATATAAATGGTTGTGTTTATGTAACTTATGTGAATATTGACCGGCCCAAAGGAAGGTAATATTTGACAGAATTGCATGTACACCTATGGTGACAAACACGTGATGATTATTCGGTTTTACATGTAAGCAATAAATTAGCCCAAAGGAAGATTTATTGTTTGACATGTTCTCATTGTCAGTGTTTGATTACTACACCAAGGTATCACTTATAAGTTAATATTTTTGTCCAAAGACTAAATATTAATGGAGTGTCTGATATCTTGAGATCGGGTTACCTTTATTTAGATTTATTATTGTTATTATGGATTCTTATGTGAGCTTGTTTTGGTTTTGTTTATTTTGTTCTCTGTTTCAGCTACTAGTTCTGCCTCTAATATTACTGCTAACATCAATTCAATTCCTATGCTGAATGGTAGTAACTTCAAATCATGGCAAGAGAACCTCCTAATAGTTCTCGGAGTCATGGATCTCGAGCTTGCGTTAAGGGTTCATTCTCCTGCACCTCTTATAGATAAAAGTTCTTCTGATAAAAAAAAGGACATGGAAAGGTGAGAGAAGTCAAATCGCATGTGTATGATGATCATGAAGAAGGCCATTCCAAAAGCATTCAGGGGCACTATATCAGAAACGATAAAGACAGGTAAAGAGTTCCTTGAGGACATTGGAAGAGATTTGCCAAAAATGAAAAGGCTGAAACAAGTACACTTTTGGCAAACCTCATCTCAATGAGATACAAAGTAAGGGGAACATTAGGGAGTACATCATGGAGATGTCTCATCTTGCTTCAAAATTAAGAACACTTAAGCTTGACCTTTCTGAGGACTTACTAGTGCATTTGGTTCTTATATCTCTTCCTGCACATTTCAGTCAGTTTAAGGTGAGCTATAACTGCCAAAAGGAGACTTGGTCTCTTAATGAGCTCATCTCACATTGTGTGCAAGAAGAGGAAAGGTTGAAGCAAGAAAAGACAGAAAGTGCTCACTTGGCTAATACTTCCAAGGACAAAGGGAAGAAAAGGAAGAATGATAAGGAAGCTGCAGTTACGACACCTCAAAAGAAGCAACAAAAGAGACCGATTGATCCGGAAGGTACGGGTTGTTTCTTCTATGGAGCTGCAGGACATAAGAAGAAGCATTGCACCAATTATCACACTTAGCGTGCTAAAAAAGGTATGCTTCTTAATTTGGTTTGTTCTAAGGTTAATTTAACTTTGGTACCTGAACACACTTGGTGGATAAATTCTGGTGCAACCACTCACATCAGTGTGTCTATGTAGGGATACATGAGATGCCGAAAGCCAAATAATGGTGAAAGATACATCTACGTGGGTGATGGCAAGAAGGTTGAAGTTGAAGCAATAGGAAAATTTAGATTATTGTTAAAGACTGGATTTTATTTAGATCTTGATGAAACATTTATTGTACCGTCTTTTAGACGAAATTTGATTTCTATTTCAGCTTTGGACAAATCTAGTTATTCTTGTTCATTAGAAATAAAAAATTTAATTTGTTTCATGATTCAAAATTAGTTGGTTTCGATTCTTTATCAGGTTACGATAATCTTTATTTACTTGATACAATTGCTTCATTTAATGAATCCTTGCAATTAAGTACATGAGGTATAAAGAGAAAATTAACCAATGAGAATTCAGCTACGTTATGGCATAAGAGATTGGGTTATATCTCCAGAAGGAGAATAGAGAGACTTGTGTCAGACGAAATTCTCGACCCCTTAGACTTTACAGATTTTGATATTTGTGTTAATTGTACTAAGGGAAAACAAACCTATAAAAGGAGATTTGAGGCCAACAGGACTTTGGACGTCTTAGAACTTATATATACAGACATTTGTGGGCCATTCTCTACGACTTCTTGGAATGGTCAATAATATTTTATAACGTTCATAGACGATTTTTCCAGATGTGGCTACATATATCTCATTCATGAAAAGTCACAGTCGTTGGATGTGTTCAAAAATTATAAGGCTGAAGTTGAAAATCAACTCAGCAAAAGGATTAAAAGCATCAGATCTTACCATGGTGATGAATACTATGGTAGATATGACGGTTCAAGTGAACAACATTCGGGACCGTTTGCTAAGTTCCTAGAGAAAAGCGGTATCGTCCTACAGTACACTATGCCGGGTTCACCCACTATGAATGGTGTTGCTGAAAGACGAAACAGAACGCTTAAGGACATGGTGAGGAGTATGATTTCTCATTCTGCCTTACCAAAATCACTCTGGGGAGAAGCACTTAAAACTGCAGCGTATATCCTTAACAGGGTTCCAACTAAAGCAACTGTCAAAACCCCTTACGAACTTTGGACGGGCAAGAAGCCTAGTATAAAGCATTTGCATGTTTGAGGATGTCCAGCTAAGGCAAGGCCTTATAGGCCTAATGAAAAGAAACTGGACTCAAGGACGGTTAGTTGTTATTTTATTGGATACTCTGAAAGATCCAGAGGGTACAAGTTTTATGATCCCACGACCAAATCCATATTTGAGACGGGAAATGCCAGGTTCTTTGAGGATGTCGAGTTTGCAGGGGGAGATACGGTTAGGGACTTTGTCTTTGAAGAGGAATATGTTGATATTCCCACAGCTGTTATTGACATTGATCGGGTTCCTACTCCTGACATCGTTCAAGAAGCAGACCCAAATCAATACAATGTCGGAGAACCTCTCATTCCAGAAATTGTTCCAGAAGAACAAACTCAACCACGTCAAGAAATTGTTCCAAAAGATCAATGTCAGGTTCTTTGAGGATGTCGAGTTTGCAGGGGGAGATACGGTTAGGGACTTTGTCTTTGAAGAGGAATATGTTGATATTCCCACAGCTGTTATTGACATTGATCAGGTTCCTACTCCTAACATCGTTCAAGAAGCAGACCCAAATCAATACAATGTCGGAGAACCTCCCATTCCAGAAATTGTTCCAGAAGAACAAACTCAACCACGTCAAGAACCTATGCCATTAAGGAGATCCACTAGAGAAAGGAGAAGTGCGATACTAGATGATTACATTGTATTTCTCCAAGAACATGAGTATGACATTGGTATGGTGGAAGATGATCCAATCAACTTCCGTCAAACTATGAAAAGTTCTAGATCTCAAGAGTGGAATGATGCCATGACTGAAGAGATAAAGTCTATGAAAGACAATAACGTTGGGGATCTTGTCCCATTGCCTGAAGGTGCGAAACCCATTGGTTGCAAATAGATATTTAAGACCAAGAGGGATTCAAAAGGTGATGTGGAGAGGTATAAGGCTCGTCTTGTAGCTAAAGGCTTTACTAAGAAATAAGTCATTGATTATAAAGAGACTTTCTCTCTGGTTTCTTCGAAAGACTCTTTTAGGATTATAATGGCATTAGTGGCACATTTTGATCTTAAGCTTTATCAAATGGATGTTAAGACTGCGTTCCTCAATGGTGATATTGATGAAACAATCTATATGGTGCAACCGAAAAACTTTGTGTCGGGAGATGCAAAGAAGATGGTTTGCAAATTAAAGAAATCTATCTATGGGCTTAAGCAAGCTTCTCGTCAATGGTATTACAAATTTCATTAGGTTATCATCTCGTTCGGTTTTGAGATGAATTTGGTCGATGATTGTATATACCACAAGTTCAATAGGAGTAAGTATATTTTCCTAGTTTTATATGTCGATGACATTTTACTTGCCAGCAACGATATAGGCTTGTTACACGAAACCAAGAGATTTCTATCAAAGAAATTTGAGATGAAGGATCTTGGTGATGCCTCTTTTGTGTTGGGTATACAGATACACTAGGATCGCTCTCGGGGTATTTTAAGATTATCACAAAAGGGCTATATCGAAAAGATTCTTAAAAGATATGGCATGCAGGATTGTAAACCAGGTGATACCCATGTGGCTAAGGGAGATAAGTTTAGTCTCAATCAGTGCTCTAAGAATGATTTTGAGGTTAAGGAAATGCAGAAGATTCCTTATGCGTCAGTAGTAGGGAGTCTAATGTATGCTCAGGTTTGTACGCGTCCGGATATTGCGTACATTATAGGGATGTTGGGCAGGTACTTAAGCAATCCTATAAAGGATCACTGGGTAGCAGCCAAACGAGTCTTGAGGTATTTTCAGAGAACAAAGGAGTACATGCTCACATATCGGAGGTCTGAACAGCTTGAGATCATTGGGTATACTGACTCCGATTTTGCTGGATGCCAAGATAGTATGAAATCTATATCGGGCTATGTCTACCTTATGGCTGGAGGTGCTGTCTCTTGAAAGAGTGCTAAACAGTCTCTTATAGCATCTTCTACAATGGCGGCAGAGTTCGTAGCGTGTTATGAGGTGTCTAATCATGGAATATGGCTGCAAAATTTTGTCACGGGGCTGCGTATAGTGGACAGTATTCAAAGACCACTCAAGATATTTTGTGATAATAAGTCAGCAGTTTTGTATTCCAACAACAACAGGAGCTCGACGAAGTCAAAGCATATAGAGATCAAGTTCTAGTTGTGAAAGAAAGAGTTTAGAGTGAACAGTTGTCTATAGAGCACATCGGCACAAACTCCATGATTGCGGATCCGCTTACTAAAGGATTGCCACCTAAAATGTTTCATGAGCACACTGCTCGTATGGTTGTCATATCATTTCAGGATATTTAGTTTTAGTAGGAGTTTGAAATTTTAAATGCTCTTATAATATAGACATTTTTCAGTTATTTTAGTTTATGGATATTTTAAGGTTATTTTCTACAGAAATAAAGTTTTCAGTTTATTTACACTCTGATTTTGGTATAGTTTGATCTCACTAAGGTATTAAGGTGGACCAGTTAGAAATAGGCATGTTAAGATCACATTGCATGAAATTTCCATGCTACACATCCATGCTTGATCTTGTCATTAGTTGTATTGGTATATGTGATCATTGATGGGTCTAGTTATGACATATGTAACGAAGGTCGCTTTGGTCCTATATTGATATGGTTAATGAACAAGATTGTTGAGGTGCATAAGGTTTTGATAGCAAAATTCATGAGTTCATAAGGTATAATACACATTTATAAAGTTTCATATATAGCCCAAGTGGGAGATTGTTAGATCAAAATCCAATATATATGGGCTAATATATTAAATAAATGTGAATTAAAGGCTGTTAATAAGGTTGCCCAATTAAAAGTGATCAAATTTGAGTTTTGGGCTTTTAATGCATCATTAAGTGTGGCATTCTATGTGTAGAGACTAAAAATATAATTACTAATTTTATGATGGGCTAAATTGGTAATTAAGGATAATTGCTAGGATTTAGCAATTATATAAAGGGGTTGTGGTCCCCAAGTCATTACGTATATTATTTTTCTGTTTCTCATCTACAGAGAGATTATAGAGAGATTATATTTTTCTGTTTCTCATCTTTCAAGTCATTACGTATATTATTTTTCTGTTTCTCATCTACAGAGAGATTATAGAGCATTCTGAGAAGGAGGATTTACGTACCAGACTTGAAAGATCCTCAACTAAAAAGACTCAAGAATCACATTCAATCAATGGATTCAGGTTAGCTTCCGCATCTTATTAATATTCTTGATGATTTGACATGAACGATCCTGGGTGATGATGGTTTTCATCACAATTTTATTCTAACATCTTTGTCTTTGGTTTTGGAGGAGCACGGCGACAGCGATGAATGACATGGGTTGCTGGGTTCATTACGATAGCGTGGGTCATTGAGTTTGCTTGGATAGCGTGGTCGGGGGTGGCTTAGGACGACGTGGGTCCCTTTTAGGATTGCTCGGGATGACGTAGGTTGGGGGTTGCTAGGTTCGTTGGTGAAGGAAAAACTTCAGTTTGGGAGATGACGAATTCGGCCGAGCAGTATCGTTGAATTTCTAGGTTGAAAGGCAGTGCCGCCAAAGGGGGAGTGCTTGTCGAGGATTATTGGAAGGAGAGAGTTGAGGGAATGAGAGAGAGGATAAAAAAAAAAATTCTGAAACCAAGTTTTTCACAACTTGTTGTTATTTGTTTGGTTTTGTTTTGAAAATTTTCAAAAATATTTTTACATAAGGCGAAAATTTTAAAAACACTTTCAGCATAATTCTTAAAAAAAATTTATTTTTTAAAACAAAATTACTTTTACCTATTTTAAAAATACTACCAAACGGACCCCTAAGTTTTCATTTTTGGGTTTTTTAGGTGGATGTTTTAGAAATGTTTTGTTTTGAGTGGTTTTAAAATTTTAACTAAACAAGTTTTTAAATCTATTTTTTATTTTTTATGTTTTTGAAAATAAGAAAAAACTTTTCAAAAACAAAATCAAACACCCCATAAGATTTACAGTGAGCACCCAACAGTGTTTTTTGGGCCCCATTAAGGCATCAACCGTAGTAGAGAGCAATGAGATGGCCAAGTAATTTGCCTTTAGCCCCTTGGCGTCGGGTTTTTTTTTTTTTTTTTTTTCAGTATGATTTTCGAATCCTGTTTTTATTTTCTTTTGTAACGAGTACAATGAAATCAATGATGGTGATTATTTCTTTTTTGACTCTTTTGAACACAAAGAAAAAAAAAAGTGTTGCTATTCATGAAACGACAATTCTTTCCAAATTGCATACCCACTGATCAAGTTGTCATCGGCTACCACACCACAGCTAATAAAAAAATTAAAAAAAAAATTAGGTCTTATTTATTGGCCTTATGTTGTGGATCTTGATTTTTATTAAATGTGTTTGCAATTATTAAAAATTGTAATAAATTTTTACTTCATATTATAACATGCAAGAATTTTATATTATAAAGTTTAAAAGTTTTGATTGAAGTTGATTTTGTCAAACAAAAAATGAGAGTACAATATTCAATTGTATTAACAAGTAGATGTGGAATTTTCTCCAAACTACAACAATGGTACGTATCGGTAGTTTAAATTGATTTACTTGCAACAATAATATTGCATTTTAATTGTTACATAAATTGTTATATAACACCAAATTATCAAGTAAAAATTTTTAAGAGAATCGATAAACTTGAATGACATAAAAGAAAAAAAATCATCGTAATTTTCAGGTGGGATTTTATAATCGTAAATGTTGTTGGTGTGGCGTTCACTTCAAGGAGTTGTAAATGTATTCTCACATGCTTTTGTCTAAAATGGGGTTATTTTGCTATTATTCCTTTGGTGATATTAAAAACTAAAATAATGTCTCGTGAAAGTGCTTTTCTTTATTGTCTTTTGTATGCATTCGTTATCATTGTAACACATGCCATTATTTGCACATTCTAACCTGACGGTTCTTCTTTTCTAAGAAAAGCAATGACATTTTCTTGACACAGTTGAATTTCAGTATTGGATGGAGAATCAATGGGACAATTTGGTATTGTTTTTAAGATATGTTAAAATATTTTTGTTTTAAAAAATAAAATTTTTTAAAAATTATGTTAAGAATGTTTTTAAAATTTTTACCTTAAAAAATGTGTAAAAACATTTTTAAAAATTTTGAGAACAAAAACAAACGGGCCAATATGTTATTAATAATAGAAAGAGAGAACTCTGCCAAAAAAAAAATAATAAGATGGTAAAAAGAAAGACAACGCTAAATTAATTTGCCCTAGTTAACTGCCGTTTATTTTCTGATAACAGCCAATTGATAAAATGCTTCGATGATATGGACAAAAAGAAACTTGTTCATAGCTCTCTTTCTTTGGGGGGGAAGAAAAAGAGCGAAAGAAGACAAAGAAAAAAAAAAATAGTCCATGGCCATGCATGCATCCAATGATGTGACAGATCTTCAATAAGAAAAATGAGATATCACTTTAAAATAAAATTAAAAAAAAAAAACCAAAGCTCAAATCTAAAGGGTGTTATTATTCACCACTAAAAACAAATAAAATGTTTAAAAAAACCCACAATTCTTTCACATCAAGAGCAAATATAATTGAATTTGATGGCAAATAGTTTAATTAGCAAAATTGGTCAAAAGCTTGACTAATTAAGTAGTTAAAAGTACAAATATTGCCTTTAAAAAAAGTACAAATATTAGTATGGAACAAAACAAAAGATGAAGCAAGTTTATATGACTCCATTTATAGTGTATCTCCCGCTACTAGCGCGCGAGTTTCTTCCAAGTTTTAGTTTGCTTTTCCATACTATTCACATTCTATCAATTTGCCGTTAATTAGTTGTGTCAAGCAAAATGAATTATCACTCTCGTGAGTTATGATTTTTTTTTTAAATTTTTTTTTTATCATAAGTTAGTTTATTTTACAGATAGAATTATTTTGAAAGTTGAAACATGAAAACTAGCAGTGCAAATGAGGGAGTTTAAAATAAAGGAACCAGCACTAAGAGATGAATGATAAACGAAGCTCTGAGAGCTTGAAAAGGGAAATATAAAATAACGGTAGAAGGTCCAAATATAGAATGTCCAAATAGCCAAGTATGATCTATCATGAGCTATTAGTTTAGGTTGGGTCAAATAGGCTTGTCTCTTTAATCTACGACTCAATTTGGTCTGCTTCAAGAACCTGACCGGTTCGGTCTACCTTAACCTGGCTCAAGATTTAGGCTCAAAATAAAATCAGTCAATCTTGGTTATCTTTTGAAGAACTCAAAATAAAATCAGTCAATCTTGGTTATCTTTTGAAGAACGAAGGAAATAAACAAAAATTAATAGCCCAAGTTTAAAACAAAATTAATAAATAGCCAAAAAAACATAGACGCACATTTATTAACCAGTTAAATAACCTTAATTTAATTATTAACATTTGAATTTTTTTTTCGTCCTTCCTTTCTCTTTCTTTCTGATCCTTTGTTTCTGGATTGCAGGAGCCGTCCATCGAAGCCGTTGCGCAGGGTAGAAATCTAAGATGAGCGAAGATCGCGATGCCAAAGTCACGCACACCATTATCGCCAAGGTCACGGGGCCAAAATCACGCAAAGATCGCAGGAGTTGCGCCAAGAGAAGCTGTTGAAGTAGTGCAAGGAGGAACGCCAGAGTCGTGGAGGGAGGTGTCGTCACGGAGGGAAGCATTAGATTCATCGCCGGAGTCACTCGAGCTTGTCGAAGTCAAAGTGGGAGAGGTTGCTGAAGTTGCTACTGGGGCTAGAGATAAAAGAGGAGGAGAGAGAAGAGAGAAAGTGATTTTAGGTTTTTTTTTTGGAGGATATGAAGAAGATAAGGTTAAAATTAAAAATTTTAGTATTTAAAAAAAGCATAAAATTACAAAAATATTGTATACTTTAATATGTTTAAAAATATACTATTTACTTGCTATAAGAATTAAAATAGTGTTATTTAGTGTAGGCTCCCTACTTTGTTTAAATTAAAATTCTTTTGTAAAATGCAGGTGGGCTTAGGCCCCAAGCCCATGCGGGCTTCAAGGCCAAGTCGAACCCTCCTTTTCATCATTTGTGCTAGCCCACCATTTTTCATTCTACCCAGCACAGTTGGTTCCGATTTTCCTTTTCCCGTATGCACCGCGTTGAGTGGTCTGAATGGACACCTTCGCATCACTCTGACCGGCCACAAGTGTCTTAAACAGTTATTACATCAAACGACACCCTTAAAACTGAAACTACAAAGTAGGACTCATAAAGAGAGGAAACGACAACAAAATAAAAGAAGCCTCAAACAACAACACACTCCAGCAAATAGACCAAACGACAGCCACGTTCTACATCACCAAACGTAAATATGCACCACATTTAATTGTTCGTATATCATGTGTTGTGAGTCGCGACAATTAATATATTTCAAAAAATTTAGTAATTTTTTTAGAGCTCAATACGACATTGTCACGGGAACAATGTCGGTGTTTTGATTAAGGAAAATAATTTTTAATTAAATGTTCAAAAGAGGTTTTTTTAAGGGAACTTTAACTGTAATCCGAAATAAATTCCAAGTTTTTTTTTTTTTTAAGGATAACAGAGTTCTATTGTTGCTAAAAATAATGTCAGACTCGAAATACTTTTTTTTTTTTTTTGAAAGTTCAGGCACTCACATACTAAAAATAAATCAACGAACAATTAATTTTTTAAACTTTTATTTAGCATAAAATTCTAGTACCGATATTGAAGTAAATCTTGTTTTTAAAATGTTTAAAAATGAATTCCCTCCGGAATAAAAGAACTACTACAGTGGATAGTTCGGTGGCGAATTTTTGGAATTTATAAAAATCGTTATTGTTTTTAAATTTGTTTTAAATTTTCCTTTATCTTAAGACTAATTATAATTTAAATTTTAAATGGCATGTACTGTAAGAATTTGAGAGCCCATTTGGTTCAAATATTTGAATAGAGTATTTGAATGAAGATTAAATTTTTATGAGAGAAAATACTATAACAAAATAATTTAAATCGTGATTCAAATCACAAAACAAATGAGCCTGATTTACTTTCCGATTACACATTCTTTCGAACTCCGTTTTCTCTTGGTATTTGGACTTTTGGTTCTATAAAAGGCCCGTTGGTCCCTCATTCTCTCGACATCAAGCAAATACACAGGTTAGTACCTCTTTCACTAAGTGTTTTTTTTTTTTTTGGGCAGTCTCTCTGTCTTTCTCGTTCACTTCTTTTCACGTGTTTAGCATAATTTTAAAGATGTTGGCGATTTAAAAACAAATAAAAGACATCCTCAGTCTTAAATCTTTTCTGTTTTTTTAAAGAACTTTCCTTTTTTCTCCCTCTCCCCAATCGGGCTTTTCTGTAGTAAAAAAACAAATAAATAAATAAATAAATAACGTAACTGTCATATATTTATATTTTTCTTTTCCTTTTTTTCTTGCCAAACAAGCAGTTAAAATTCAGAATTTCTCAACGCTCATAAAACCGTTTACGATAGTGTTCTGCTTCAGCAAATATTCTTATCATCAGTTGCTACGACGATGTCTCACAAAGCTGAATCCTCCGACTCGTGAGTCGACTCACTCTCTTCCTCATTCCATAATCTACTTTCCTTTTTTTTTTTTTGCCTTCTTGAATTTTCCTCAAACAAATTTTTCATCTTTTTTTTTTCTCCCGCTTATATTTTTTTCGGTGCGAATTTTCCCAGGAAGAAGGATTTCTCGACGTCGATTCTGGAGCGTAAGAAGTCGCCGAACCGACTGATCGTGGACGAGGCTGTGAAAGACGACAACTCCGTCGTTGCGTTGCACCCTGCAACCATGGAAAAGTTTCAGCTTTTCTGCGGCGATGCTGTTCTCATCAAGGTAAGTTTACTACACATTGAATGATTAGAAGTTTGTTGGCTTTAATAACAAAAGTGGCCGGCTTTTGTTTTTGTTATGAATTGAGAATTAGAATTGAGATTTTAGATTGCGTCAAGGTAGAAACTTCTCCAGTAATTTGTCGTAGAGAAGTTTTATGCACATTACAATGGAATCTTCCAAACTATTTTAGCATTATATCAGATGAGGAGAAACTTGTTTATTTGTTAGTGACTATATAAAAAGTTTAAGCCTCGTGTTTTTTTTTTTTTTTTAAATTTGGTGTATTTCGTATCTCCTGTTTTGTTGGTGTTTAAATTTTTGTTTTGCTCATTATGTTTATCGTGATCGGGTTATCAGGGAAAGAAACGAAGGGACACTGTCTGCATTATATTTGCAGATGATACCTGTGAGGAGCCAAAGATAAGGATGAACAAAGTTGTGAGATCGAATTTAAGGGTTCGACTTGGAGATGTTGTGTCTATTCACCAATGCCCTGATATCAAGTATGGGACTCGTGTCCACATACTGCCAATGGACGACACCATCGAAGGTGTAACGGGGAACCTCTTTGACGCCTTCTTGAAACGTGAGTTACTATCTATTCTTTGTTTTATTTTATATTAATTTATTTGTTTTTCTTCCTCCAATTTAGTCTTACATCTGCTACCAACGTTATGTTTACAGCTTATTTCTTGGAGTCGTATCGTCCTGTGAGAAAAGGGGATTTGTTCCTTGTCAGAGGAGGGATGAGGAGTGTAGAATTCAAAGTCGTTGGAACTGAACCCGAGGAATATTGTGTGGTTGCCCCGGACACTGAAATCTTCTGTGAGGGGGAGCCAGTAAAAAGGGAAGATGAGGAAAAATTGGATGAAGTTGGTTATGATGATGTTGGTGGTGTAAGGAAACAGATGGCTCAAATCCGCGAGTTAGTGGAGCTGCCCTTGAGGCATCCTCAACTCTTTAAAACAATTGGTGTGAAACCACCTAAAGGGATTTTGCTTTATGGACCCCCAGGTTCAGGAAAAACTCTAATAGCCAGAGCCGTTGCTAATGAGACTGGTGCTTTCTTCTTGTGTATTAATGGGCCTGAGATTATGTCCAAGATGGCTGGAGAGAGTGAAAGCAATCTACGAAAGGCATTTGAAGAAGCTGAAAAGAATGCCCCGTCCATTATCTTTATCGATGAGATTGATTCAATTGCTCCCAAGAGAGAGAAGACTAATGGTGAAGTTGAAAGGAGGATTGTTTCACAGCTTTTGACTCTGATGGATGGACTGAAATCTCGTGCTCATGTAATTGTTATGGGTGCCACAAATCGTCCAAATAGTATTGATCCAGCTTTGAGAAGGTTTGGTAGGTTTGATAGGGAGCTAGATATTGGTGTCCCAGATGAAGTTGGGCGCCTCGAAGTCCTACGCATACATACTAAGAACATGAAACTGTCTGACAAAGTAAGTTGAACATTGCCTTTTTTGGTTTTCCTAGCTCTTTTTCTCTCCCTCTCTGTTCTTTCCTCTCCATTCTGCCGTAAAAATTATTTTTTGTGATATGGACTTCAACTGATTCTAAAATGTTCATACTGTCTTTGTGAATGTGTCATGTTTCCTGTTCCTTGATTTTTATTGTTGCTACTCTGATTGATAAAAACTGTTTTCCCACAGGTTGATTTAGAAAGAATTTCAAAAGATACGCATGGATATGTTGGTGCTGACCTTGCTGCTCTTTGCACTGAGGCTGCACTGCAATGCATTAGAGAGAAGATGGATGTGATTGACTTGGAAGACGAAACTATTGATGCTGAGATTCTAAGTTCCATGGCTGTCTCAAATGAGCACTTCCAGACAGCTCTTGGAACAAGCAATCCTTCTGCATTGCGTGAAACGGTTAGTGTTCTTTTCTTACATCTCTCATTATATGGAATACGAGAATAGTTTTTTTTTTTAAAAAACTACTGTCACATGAAAATTTGGCATCATGCTTATAATATTATTTGTTACACAGGTGGTCGAAGTGCCTAATGTCAGCTGGAATGATGTTGGAGGACTTGAGAATGTTAAGCGGGAGCTTCAGGAGGTAAATATCTTTTTATTGAATTGATTTCTGCTTAAGTCTTTAAATCTCGTTTGTTCTGCAGCTAAAACTTCTATATTTCCCTTATTTTGTCATAGACTGTTCAATATCCTGTCGAGCACCCAGAGAAGTTCGAGAAGTTTGGCATGGCACCTTCAAAAGGAGTCCTTTTCTACGGACCTCCTGGATGTGGGAAAACTCTGCTTGCTAAGGCCATTGCGAATGAATGTCAAGCAAATTTCATCAGTGTCAAAGGCCCTGAATTGCTTACCATGTGGTTTGGGGAGAGTGAAGCCAACGTTCGAGAAATTTTCGAGAAGGCTCGACAGTCTGCGCCGTGTGTCCTCTTCTTTGACGAGCTGGATTCCATTGCTACCCAGGTACTTTCTTGCTTGTAATATTTCTGTTTCGATGGTCTTATACTTATTTAATCTGGTCCATTTAAAGCTGTAATTTTTGGTCTTAAACTCCTGATTTGGTTTTCATGTGATTCCTTTGGTTCAGTGCTCCATTTATTTTAAATCTAATATTGTCAAAATTGTTGCAGAGAGGAAGCAGTGTTGGGGATGCAGGTGGTGCTGCTGATCGTGTTCTGAACCAACTCTTGACCGAAATGGATGGCATGACGGCAAAGAAAACAGTTTTCATCATTGGAGCCACAAACCGCCCAGATATCATTGACCCAGCACTTTTACGTCCAGGCCGTCTTGACCAATTGATTTACATTCCTCTTCCAGATGAAGAGTCACGTTATCAGATCTTTAAAGCTAACTTGAGGAAATCTCCCGTCTCCAAAGACGTTGACCTGAGAGTTCTGGCCAAGTATACTCAAGGCTTTAGTGGCGCTGATATTACCGAGATATGCCAGCGAGCGTGCAAGTATGCCATAAGAGAGAATATAGAGAAGGTATTTCTGGTTAATTTGTTTCCAAGTGATCTTGCATGTTCTATTAGAAAAGATACAACATTGTTTTTTGCAGAAAAATATGATATCTTTGGAATAATAGAGATATGATGATTTTATTCAGCCTTCTTGACTTAGCTTGCCAACCTTTTCTGGTTTTATTTCAGGATATCGAGAAGGAGAAAAGGAAAGCTGAGAATCCAGAGGCAATGGACGAGGATGTCGAGCAAGAAGTGGCGGAGATTAGAGCCCCTCATTTTGAGGAGTCGATGAAGTATGCTCGGAGGAGTGTCAGCGATGCCGACATACGCAAATATCAGGCTTTTGCTCAGACGTTACAGCGATCCAGAGGATTTGGATCTGAGTTTAAGTTTTCTGCGTCACAAACCGAGGCTTGTGGTGGCCAATGAAGATATGATATTTCTTATAGGTTTTTGTTTTAGCAGTAAAGGTTTTTGTTTATAATTTATGCTGCCATTGACAATCTTAATGTTCCAGCTAAAAAGCTCTATGCCCATCATATCATCTTAATTGTTTGTTTGCCTTCTCTTGTTTATTATAGTGCCTCATTGAGAAGGATATATCTTGAAGATGAACCCACAATTTTCTTCTGCTCCGAAGCAGAAGCTCTATGCCTGTAAATTGACAATAATAATAACCAGATTAGTTTCTAATTATACAACTTTTTCACCTTTTTTTTTCCCAAAAAAATGTTCTAAAAGAGTCTTACTTTGTCACATATTCACAAATTGAAGAAGGAATTCGCAGTCAATTCCTTACCTTCCTGAAAAGCATCAGGAGAGCTCCTACTTCTCGTACCAAATGAACTAACTGTGGAGCTTGCTCAAAGAAGTTGGTTAACTTTCTTTTCATTTCTTTGAATACCTAATTTAGAAGAGGGAGAAGGAAAAAAGAAAAAAAAGAAAAAGAAAAAGAAAGAATCAATAAAATCTTGGATCTTACCATCTTCCACAGAAGAACTTAGAAGATCAACTACAAGAATTTACGAGATCAAATGCGCATATGAAATAAAGAGAAAATATGAAAGTATATTTATCAAATTCTTGTTTTTAATCCTAACAAAAAGAAGAAAAAGATAACAAAATTTGAAGAGAACTGATACCTGTGGTCTTTAAAAGTGGTAAAAAAAGAAATCTTTCAAGCCCAAGAATTAAAGGATGATGATGATTTCATCCAAATCATCAGAAACAAAATCCTATACGGGGAACTTTACCAATGATTCTCACCATTAGTTGATCATAAAAAGTAAGAACTTAGATCATTTTCGTAATAATGTTGTCATTACAAATTGTGTGCCTGTTAAAGGGGAGTGATAAAAATGACTTCATTCATCAATATGCACAAGACCAAAGGCGTTGACAAGTGATGAATACACTGTCAGAAGAAAAAGGAATGGAATTGTAAAACAGGTCAAAATATAGCACATAGATGTAATTATCATTTTAGATCAAAGAAATAAAACGAATGCTTACTCTTCATCTGTTAACAAAGAAGATTAGTGTCTTACCAACCAAATAGAGTTTATCAATGCGAAAAATATCAGCGTAAACACTAACTTTTGTCGTTAGTGAATAATGAGCACTAACACTTCCATTTTTCAAATTTCACCAACTCTCCCGATCAAATGACGACAACAATATGACACTTAATTCATAGAATAATTAATTGAATATTGCTTAATTTAAATTTTGATCATCGCAGCTGGCAGCCTTTTGTGTCAATTAATTTTTTCATGTAATCATTATTGTTGTTGGTGTTGTTTTTTAAAAAATATTATTGAGAAGGGGAAAATCAATTAATTTTTCATGTAATTTTTTTAAATTACGGAAATTAGCATTCGGTGATATTCAACATTTCTTTGATTATTGGATGTTCCATGCGGATCAATTTCATAAATTTATTTCTGTAATGTCACTTTGATTTTTACCACTTACGTGAAAAAAAAATTGAAACAAGTCACTTTTAGGAAATAGAAAGAAAGAGGAGGGAGAAAGAGGCACAGGGTGAGAGAGAACGTGAAACATAAGTGAAGGAAGAGAGAAAAAGAGTTGGGTGGTGCAATTTTTTATAAGAATAATTTAAACATATTACATGTTAAAGATAATATGAGTAAAAAATGTAGAAAAAAATAGTACAAAATATTAACCACGTTAAAGAAGTGGACTGGATCTACCTTTCTAGGATTGAATGTGTTTAGCAAAGTTCAAAGTCCCAAGTACAACCTAAATTCTCGCGACGAGTGAATTGAAAAAAAAAATTACGTCTTATTTATTTTGTTTCAATGGCAGTGGTGGGAACCACTCAGAGGGTGTTTGGAATGGTGGTGGGAACCACTTTTACTGTAGCATGTGAGAGTTTTACACTGTAGGTGACAGTGATGGGAACCACTTTTACTGTTTCAGTGACAGTGATGGGAACCACTCAGAGGGTGTTTAAAAAGGTGGTAGAAACTAGTGGTGGGAACCACTTTTACTATAGCATGTAAGAGTTTTACACTGTAGCATATTTTTTATTGTTACTGTAGCATATGAGAGCTTTACACTGTTTATAACTGAGATTGTGGTGGGAAGTGAATGGTTCCCACCACTGCCAAACACCCCCTCAGTTTCTACCACAATCTCAGTTATAAACAGTGTAAAAGCTCTCACATGCTACAGTAACAATAAAAAAAAATATGCTACAGTATAAAACTTTCACATGCTACAATAAAAGTGGTTCCCATTATTGGTTTCCACTACCTTTTCAAACACCCTAGTAGATTACTATATAGCTACTATCCATTCGAAGAAAGGTTTAAAATATAAACTATCTATCTCACCAGCGAATACGCCAACGTTAGCTTGAAAGGCAAAATCCGTTTACAAAATTCCTAAAAAAAAGAAAATATATAAAACAAATGTCGTCATCATCGGTGTTAACTAATTTTTTTTTCTTTGTTTTTTTGAATCCAGGGCGAGAGAATTTGAACCTTTTACCTCATGATATAGTGTGAATTTATTGCTAAATTATACATACAATCACGTGTTAATTAATTTCTCAATCGAGCAAAAACAAAAATAACTTGTTTTTAGAAAAAGTACAAAAAATTATATAAAGGAGCACCAAATCTTTTTCTTTTTTAACAAATAATGACGAATTCTTGATTTCCTTGGATTCATTTTCCATCATGATCACATGAAATCATTGCATATATTGATAGATCATATTTAGGGGGTGTTTGGAAGGTGGTGGGAACCGGTGGTGGGAACCATTTTTACTGTAGCATGTGAAAGCTTTTTACTGTATCATTTTTTTAAATTGTTACTGTAGCATGTGAGAGCTTTACACTGTTTATAACTGAGTTTGTGGTGAGAACCCACAATGTCAAACAGGGGGTTAGACTTATCCAATTCACGCCAACTACTTTCATATTGGCGGTCCTTATTACAGCATACACAAATCACTCTCTCTTCTTACACAGAATCATGAGGCCAGAAAACTTGGTGTTTCCATCTTCGGCAATTCTTGTAAAAAATAACAAATTAAGCACTTGGCATATATAATTGAAATCCAAACTATATATATATATATATTAGAAAAAAAAAACTCATAATTTTCTCACTCCGATGGAAACTCATGCATCCCCACAATTCAAAGGGCTTAGCCAAAAAAACGATATACAAAACGCAGGTCCGTTGCCAACAAGCAAGTATTCTCAAGGTTTCTCATTAGAGCGTGATGCGCGGGTGGAAGAACAGCCGGCTGAGCCAAGCGGGTTGAAGTTGACGAACCGGCTTGGCGCGGAGGCGTGGCGTAACCCCTTAGGCAGGCAGCCATTGATTTCTCTCCCCCGGAAAAACCGCTTCCTCCCGGGGTTCAGCCGAGGCCTCAGGCTGACCAAATCTTGATCCACTTCGGCCACCAAAGGCCTCACCACCGTGCTCGGAGCGCTAGAAGGAATGACCCTTCCCGCCATCGAAACATCACAACATGATGACCACAACAAGAGGAGTGAATAGAAAATCACCACGGCGCAATTTATAGACATATTAAGAAAAAAAAAATTGTGTCAAGTGTATATTGTGTATAGAGTTTTGAAAAAGAAGAAAGAGAAGTTTTTGGTGAGGAAGTTTGTGGGTGGGAGGTAGGGGTTTATATATTGAGAAGATTGTGTGTGAGAGCGTTAAATAAGGGGTCATAAATGGGCTCGTGAGTTAGCTCTGATGAAGAAGGCAGATATGGGGGCACAGCTCATTTTCTTGCCACCAATATCAGGGCATTAGTGTGGAGGGTGCGGTGGGTGCTGCTCTGTTGTAGTACTGCGTTTTTAAGCTGTGGGAAAAGATAAAAGGGGAGAATGCTCGTGAGTTTGTGTTATTGCAAGCCTCTTATTCACGCTCTTGAGTCTTGCCCATCAAATAATTTTCATTAATTAGCTTCTGGACTAGCATTTAAGGAATTCAATTGCATCAAAGTTCTTTTTGATTTTGAGAGAGAGAGCGTGGCACTATTGCCAACTCAAAATGCTTTGGATTGTAGATGTAATTGGTTTGATCTACTTTTGAAGAAAGGGTCTTGATTGCTTGGTGAAGATCATGGGAATTAATTAAAAGAAAGTTGAAGAAAAATTTAAGAATCTTTACCTAGTGCTATATATTTCATCATCGCATATTTTTTAATCTAATATGAGTCACATGTAATTAGTAATTTGTTTACACCACGTTATTAATTGTGTCATTATCAACATTTTATATGTAGAAGTGGTCTCAAATACTCGTAAGTTGGTTATTAGATTAACAGAGTAAGCCTTCATATTTAAGATCCTTGAAGAGGGTTACTTAAACCTAAAACTTTGACCTCAATCCTATTTTAGTAGTCCATTATTGCTATGCTACCTGAGTCGGTGATCTTAGATTTACTACTCTTGTAATATGGGATCCTAAAATTAGTATGTAATTCAGGGCAATTGGGAAAACTTTCATACGGGAAGTTTTCAATTTTTTGCAAAAAAAGCAGATGCATCTCGTATAATTATCAAATGAAAGAGTGATTGACGGTTGGGGTTTTCTGGGCTTTAATGCTCATGGTGTTTCCTTAAAGATTGGTGGGGCTGTATTACTGTGAATTAAGACTCTACAAAGGAACCCCATTAAATAATATCTACCCCCATAAAAAAAAAAAAGATTTTGTTAAATAAAATAAAAGGATTCTGAAAAGTACAACAACTTTCTTGGTGAAGCTACGCAGTTGTGGTTTTCCAAATATAGTGACATATACATCAAGCATGCAAACATACACTATAGAAGTATATGTATTTATTATGTGCATATATACAAGCATAACTCACAAGGCATAGAGTCGTAATATCTACTGGCGTATTTATTACCACCTAAAACGGTGTTTGTTAAAGTTGATTAGAACCAATTTTTTGATTCAAAAACACTGTGTATGTGAGAGCGTTTTATTGTAGCATATGAACATTTTACACTATTCTTAATCAAAAAGTTGGTTCTAACCAACTTTGCCAAACACTCTATAAGATTAATTGCCTCTCAACACATGAACCAAAAAAAAAAAAAAAATTGTCTCTTCAACAAACAAAATAATTAATGCATAAATCTAAAGGCATTAAAAAAATACTACGACCATGCCACATGACAGGAAGAAAACTGCACCTAACACTATTGACAAAAACACTTTCTGGTCCTTTTTACAAGTACTTTCTAGTAAATTTGCAACAAAAGAAATGAATTCCATTTCTTAAAGTACCCCAGTCTTAAAGCATATTAGATTACTGTTATCAATTTTGACATTTTCTAGAGCAAAACTCTAGTTGGGTTCGGTATGCAGTAAATTGTCGAATTTGCAGCTGGTTTTCTTTTTTATGGCAGCCATTTTTAGAGAACTTTACAGTTAGAAAATTAAGGAATCTATCCCCGTAACACAACTTTTTTTTACAAAACTTTTGTTCTTAAAATTCTATCATTTTTAAGTCCATACATATATAGAGGATATAAAGTAAGAGAGCATAAATCTTATATTATTATTTTTTGAAACAAAAATCTTATATTATTTAGGAACAGGCATAAACGTTTATGTTCTTCTATTTATTAATTTTCCTAGACAACCTTCTTTTTATATTTTATAACTTTTTCTTACAAATTCTTGGAGACTGAACTTTACGTCAAATTGTGAATAGAAGAACTTAGCATTTCTTGGTCATGAGAAGAGGGGACCTGGAACATTGATTTCCTGTATATGCGCTAACCATTGCTGATGAATTCCATCTAATGGGTTTGCTCTCATCTTGTCAGCTATTAATTCTGTCACCCAAAGTCTCAATATTAAATATAATCTCAAATGCACAATGCATGTGCATGCATGGGCGTGGCCTGTGTATTCTACTTTATTATTATTATTATTATTATTTGACAGGATACGAATTCTGCTTTTTTGAAGTACGTGGTATTGCAATGAGAGAAGTTTAAAGGCTTCTTCTTAGGAATTAGTAAACTGAAAAAATTAGTAAAAAAAAATGACACAAGAACAGCAGCCTTCTCTACTTTTTACTAGTGCCATAGTAAATCAATGTTGAACATTTTTTTTTTCGTGCTTTCCAATTTTTTTTTTTTTGGGTCCTCCAGCTTGAAATCCGGCCTTCTAAATTTCAACCCAACTTTACAGGCAAAAAAAAAAAAAGGAAAAAGAAAAGGATAATAATACAAATGATCCAATTATGTTTGTTAAATAAAAAGATGACTCTAATTTGTAAATTTCTACGCATGTCTCAAAATTATATTATAAAATTAATTATTATGTTATTAATTAATGACATTTTAAAGATATTTTAAATATTGTGTTGAATTTTAATTTCATAACAATATTTGGTCATGAATTATACATTTAAAAAAAAATTCAACTCCTGAGACACTAGGGTTGCCCTTTTGTCCGACATGCCACGCGGCACAATCCCAACACTACTCTTTTTATGTAGAAAACTTAGCTCCACGTTATAAGTAACAATTTAGAGGGGGTAGGGAAATGATCAAGCACGCTATTTTTCAATGAATCTTGTTAGATTTGAGAAAATAGTACACCAAATTAAGGCAATTCAAAGCGTGCAAACAATGCCATGCATTAATGTCTAAGTTGATAGATGCTCAACCAACTCTATTCTTTCATTGTTGACAATTTAGGGAGCACAACTTGGTATCTCTTGTCGTCTTATAAATGATAGCTCATGGCTTGTGCTAAAATTTCTACCTTTCTTTATAAATGTAGGGTCGACCTATGTTATAGCTATTTTCTTTAACAAATTTGAATCAATCGTCTGCAATCTGATTAATTTATTTGACAAGCTAGCTTCCTATATGGCCGAATTAGGTCGTTATATGCTAATTGGGTTTTTGCACAATGAATGGTGCATCATGCATGTTTCTTCGCTAAAAAATGTCATGCAAACAAGACAATATAATTACTTTGTAACGCCCTGAAATTTATTTAATGTTATTGTGATGTAAAATGATGAATTAGTATGCTATGATTAATGTTTCAACATTAATTTGATTATTTGGTTAAATTTTAAATTTTAGGTTGTTTTGTTAATTTGATAAATTCAAATGATTTCTTATTGTTTTAAAATGTTGATTTGAGTTTTAAGACACAACAATTTATAAAATGTTAAAAATATTTCGTTTTACAAAACCGTGGGTGACACTTGGTTTTCGCACAGTAAAACCGTCTACCGTTTCTCTCTATTTATTCTCTCTCTCACTCTCTTCCTCTCACTCTCTCTCTTCCTGTGGTCTCTCTCTCGTTCTCTCTCGGTTCCTCTCTTTCTCTCTCAAATTTCTTTGAGATTTTTGAAGGAAAATTCGAATCCAAGCTTCGGGTTAGCGAGTAGGAAGCTCGAGAGCGTGATTTGGCAACCGAGAACGCGGATTGAAGCTTCGATTCGATGTTAGTTTTGAAATTTCTAAACTTTTTCAAAATTTTCAATTTTGTGCATTTTTGAAATCTAGGTTTGTTTGAGCTTAGAAAACTCTTGGTTTGAGTTAAATGAACTTAGAACAACTAGAATCTAAGCTTAGATTGAAGAAAAACGGATTAGATTCAAGATTTTTCATTTTTCCTCATTTTCTCCCATTTTCAGATTTTTGGGATTTTTGTGTTTAAATATTGTTTAAATGAGTTCAAAAGTATTCTAGTATGTTTTTCTATCATATATGATTGTTTTCTATGCCTAAGATTTGAGAAAAACATGTTAAAATTAAGATTTGGATTTTGGGGGATCGAAAATCGGTGGCTAGAATTTCTGGGTTTTTCCAGTTCGGCAGGCCAGATTTAAAGGATCGGCAGGCCAGACTGCACCGTTTGGCAAGCCGAACCTGGGAAATGTCCGGCCGACCGGACCTGATTTTCGACAGGCCGAACTGTGCAGTTCGGCCGGCTGAAGCAGGGAGTCCGGCAGGCCGGCCGGGCATGGGAAATTTTGTAGTTTTTCACCCGTTTTCACTGTTTTGAACCCCGATTGAAATTCCAACCTTTTAAAATGATTTTAAAGATACAAATGGCACACTAGGACATCATGAAATGGTTTAGTAAGATAGAATGTCTCAAACTAGATATTGATCGACTTAGTGTGTATCTAAGATCGTTCGTGGTTCTGCGGAGCTAATGTATAGCGGACTGGGATTACGGTGTGGGGCATCGGCACGAGTATCGAGGTAGGACTTCTATCCCATTCTTTGGTAGCCTAGTTTCAAAATGATTTGGCTTTGAAAAGAGTTTCTATAAAAATGTTTTCAACAGTTGATTGAAAATGAATTCATCGGTTATATTTTGATAAACCGTGAATTGAAATGAACTTCATAATGAATGTAAATAACAATACTCGGTTAATGGGTTTGAATAATGATGAGAATAAATATAAGGGTATGATGCCATATCAGAGATCGGGTCGTGTAGCGATCGACCTTGGGGCAGGTCCCAAAACCCAGCTGGGCCACTACGGTGGTGACATCCTTATGGTTTGCCTAGGAAAAAGAAAATGATGTTCCTGGTCGACCTAATAAACTGTTTTGGTAAGAACGGTTCTATTTAAATCTATTTATTTATTCAAGGTTCCTTTTAATCAATCCCCTGAATAATGAGATTTTTCTTTAAATTAAATGATTTGATAAAATATAGTTCTACTGAGCCTTTCGCTCACATTTTCCTTGTTTTTCTTAAATTTCCCCTCTAGGTGGATTTCCTCTTAGGTTCAGAGATGACTCAACGGACAAAACTCAAGAGCAGTAGGAGGACTAGTAGATTATTTGTATTATTTAAACAAGGCATGTAATGTTTTTAATTTTCTTTATGCTTGAACTGTAGTTGTATTATTATATTGTCAGTACTATGTGTGTGCACAAGTTGTGGGTCAGTGGGACCCATACTCGTGATTCTTTCCCATTTTATTAATTGCTTAATGTTTATGAATTCTTTTACACAACGTAGTTTTGAAACTTTCATATTTTTATTATTCGACCTAACCCCTAAACTCTTGATTTTAAATTAAATTCTCCTTTAATTAATTTAAATAATCCGTCACGTCACCTCCCGTACTCCGGGGCGTGACATACTTACTTCTGGAACTTGCAAGTAAAGGTTTAAAATTTGTTTGTTACTCCTATAATCTGGCTTTAATTTTTTATCAAAAGAGTCATATATATATATATATATATGTGTGTGTGTGTGTGTATTTTAAATAATATTTGTTCTTTTATGTTGTATAAGAAACTTCGTACAAGGGGGAAAAAAAAAAGAGCTAAGCTAACAGCAGATGTATTGAAGTGCAAAATTAATATAACAGTGACAGGTAAACATTTTCAGATCCTTTCATCTAAAAAAAAAGGACAGGTTTTAACATTTACGCAGGAAAGCCATACTTTATTATAATGCTATCGTTTTTTGCTAAATTTGAACATGCCATGCTTAGTGCCAAATTTAACACCAAATATAACCTAAGATAAATTTTGCCATTTAACTGGCATTGGTTTATGTATTTACTTTTTAATTTAATTATGATAATATTGTTGTTTTTAAATTATTAAAAAAATAAATCTCAATGATTATAGCACAAAATAAATTTAACATTTTAAAAAACATAATTTATTAGTTTTGAAAATGAAATGACAAAACATAATTTATTAGTTTTGAAAATGGAGTGACATAACAAATATGTTAAACTTTTGGTGCCATATATAATATTGATATTGATACTTCCATGGTTGCACAAAATGCCAATGAAACATTTTTTTTTTGGCATTTTCAATATGAGCGAAGTACGAATTTAGGGAAAAGAAAAAAAAAAGCAATGGCAGATCTGAAATTATATCCATAATTGGAGGCAAGGGGATAGCAAGCTTAGCAGCCAAGGCTCAAGGATAAGGAACTGGGAAGATAGCGTGAGCATTGAGCAACTACGACGAATCCTAGGAACCAGTTCGTTAGTTAGGAAAACACGGTCCGTAAATTAAAATAATGATGAAGCTCGCAGTTCAGCCCTCCACATTTGCTACTTTTTGTAAGAGTAAGTTCTGATTATCCTAATACCCTTCACTGTATTTATCACCAACATCTTCAAAAATTTCTTTGAGGTTATGACCACCTGCAAATCCTTAAAAATTCGTTTTGGTAGTTATACTGTCCAAATACAGAAGTTGTTGTGTGCATACACACACACACGCACACACACACATATTATATAGTTATTTGGCAGATGGGTGATGAGCCATTCGAGGGTAGTTGATAGAGGCATGTGTTACAATAATTAGGAGATAAACAAGACAGCCATTAATAGAAAATGCCCATTACAGCTTGAGCTATATTGGAGCTGGTTCATTTATGTGCATTTGAGGGGAATTTAAAAAGTGGGTTCTTGTGATTTGAGTGAATCAACCACAAATCTTTATGGAGGAAGGTCGCTGTTGTAATGGGGTTCTCATAATTAGAGGCAAAAGATTGGTTTCCTCTTGTTTATGATTTTTCTAAACTAATTAATATGGGTGTTTAATAGGAAAACCCATATATGGGCACACCATAATTAATGTTCAAATTTAGTGCATTAACTTATCTTTAGCGTTGTGGTGCCTCTTTGAAGTAACTTTCCTATCTGACAGTTAGGTTTTATTTATATTGAGAGTGAGTTGCTCAGTTTAGACGAGTGCCATATATGTGTGTGTATATATATATGTTTTCAATTGCTATTGCGGCTTTAAAGTCTTTTTATTTATTGAGAGTTGAGAAGCAATGTCATTAAAAAAGTGAAGAATAGAAGCATGAGAAACGGAGACATGGCGAAGTTTTAGGTGGGACTTGGCATAAATGTACCATGTATGGAAATGGAATTCAATGTTTGTTCTTGAAACACTTTGAGGTTGGGTTTCCCAAGGTTGTTTTTGGGCCCTATCAGATTTTTCTTGGAGAAGAGACCAGACAACTTCTGTGCGGGTCGTGGTCTAATTGAAGCCTATTCACCTGTATCTTGTGGAGTTCCTGGAAGTTCAGTAGAAAATTCTTGCAGTGCGGTTATACTAAAAAAGTGTACGTACATATACATATACATATACATATATAGTTATATTTAGACTACTTTAAACTATGGCATTTGTTTTCCGTACTTGATTGTTGGACCTATCGAACAAGCGGGTCCAATCTATTCCTTGCAGACAAAGAATTAGCATAAAAAACGTTACTTGTAACAAATATTCTCTGATCACTGTTTCTATGGAACCAAGTACTGGTGTGCAAATCAATTCCAAGACTGAACCAAGTTTTGTATGCTTTTCAAATATCAGTTGAGAAATGGTGTCTTCAAAACGTTTCAATTTCGGATTGCAATGATGATGTTTGAAGCTCAGAAGTTAGATTGAACCAAGTATGCTTCTTATTTTACACATGAATCGCAAACACAACCTTGTCATGGATCATGCAAAGAGAGAGCTTTGTTAAATTAGTTGAGTTTTTTTAGCTCGCAAATCATACTTTATGCCATTTGTTTAAGTGAATGTGCTAGGCAAATGTGTTAATGAACTCTTATCTAGCCGATTCTGTCATCTCCACCAATGAAGTGGATTTTGATTTTGTTCTTCAGTTGATAAGAAGCCACAAGAGCAAGGGAAAAGAGTATCCATCATAACTCCAGCTCTGCCCGAAACAGCGGCTTCTTTCGCAATTGCTGCCACAGCTGTGGGTGCAGCAGCTACTCTTCTTGTGCAGAGAAACAAAGCTTCCAAGACTACTGAGGTTTGTACTTAACTTTACAGATGCAGATTTATTAACTTTTGTCAACTAATCCTTAGTAAACTAATGACATGATACTAAAAATGTTAAAATATTGGCATTATGAAACGAGTAGAGCAACCCTGTTTCTTCTTGAATCCTGCTGACTGAAAAAATACGATTAAGAGCATGTTTTGCCTAGTATTATAACCCTTTTATTTGTCATTAAGAGAAATCTTCTGAAAACTTCATAATTTTCTTTATTTTCTATTCGCAGCACACTTAAGTATATCAAAATTGTCATTTCTAATGCAAAAGATGAGTTTAACTGTTTGCTATATATGGCTCTTTTTTCTATCGTTCAATGTCTGATTTGCCAATCCAATTTCAATATTCGAGAGTCATTTGTTAAGTGCAGGTGCCTATGAAAACATGTGAAGACTGTGGTGGTTCTGGCATTTGTGCCGAATGCAAAGGCGAAGGATTTGTGCTTAAGAAACTGTCAGAAGAAAGTGCAGAGAGGGCAAGAATTACAGCTAAAAACATGGCCACTCGATACACGGCGGCGTATGATTTTCTTTTGAATCTCTAGTCCCTCGACACCCTTTACTTTATTTTTTTTTTCCATTCTCTAAATGATACTTAATACTTCCATTTTAATTGTGTTTCTTATCTTATCTTAGGCTTCCAAAGAAATGGAGCTACTGTACAAAATGCTCTTCTGCTCGATCTTGTAGTGCTTGCGGTGGTAGCGGAAATATAAGCTTCTAGTTTTGCTATGAAAGAACATGATAAGCATGCAGGTTAGGATCAAATTGGAAGTTATAATTTGACTGAATTTACATGTACTTCAATTCCTGACCATTTCAATACATGTTTAATAATACAGAATGTACATAATTTTTTTTTACCTTGCAGTTGTAATTCTCTCTGCAATATCACAGAAACAACTATCCCTTCCATTGATTGGCCGGGGTAAACAATTATCAGTTTGGTGCAACTGGTTTATGCATATGCACGCACACTTAATACATAGAGAGAGATGTATACTTGTATATAAGGTTACATTTGGAAACGTAGTTTAAGCTACAAAATTATGGTTCAAACTAACTTTGTTATAGAATTTTCTTTCAGAAAATTTGAATTTTAAACCAAATTTGATTGAAACTTTTGGTTTGAACTAAGTTTCTAAATGCCCGAATAAATACTAAAATAAATAACATATGAAGATTTGACTTTCATTTCCAATTTGGAAGCAAATTAGTCATAGCTTAGCATGATAAGGAGCTACCTAAAGCACCAAGCCCAAGCACATGGTATCATCTTAGGCTCAACAATGTGAGTGTTTATCGTTTACAATAACATGTATTTTTGATCCATCCCAGCCGTACCTCTCCCATTGTTATACAATAATCCCTTATTCTAGAAACAGATATTATTTTAGACTCTGTTTAGCTGGAAATGAAAATATATGTATAAGATACTAAAAGGGAACGACTTTGAATCTTCCTGCATATTCTTCTAAAGCGAGCTGAGGTGATCATGTTGCCCATATGCTGTGCATGTCACTAAGATGGTCAAAATTATTTGACGCAATTATCAATACCAAGGTTGCAATAATTTCACAGAAACGATATATTTAATGCTACATGATTTCATATTATGACTATAATATATATGGTTTAGTTTTCATTTGCTTATTCTTCTCATGTGGCAAGTAACCATTTGTTTACTGCATAAGGTATGCTGACTTTCCTCCAAACGCGGCCTTAAAAAATCTAGATATGTTTTTATATAAGACTTCATGGACTCCATGGAGGGATATTAATATTTAGTATTTTTGCCATTTAATAGTCTTTGCTTGTTGGTTGATGAATCCCAACACAAAGTCAACTACTCGGCAACCCTGTTGTGAAATTTTATAGTGGATCTTTATCTTTTTATACGTTGTGTTTTAAATTTATTCAACAACTATATTTTTGATTTTTGATTTTATAAAATATATATTTTAGATTAAATTTAATACATAAATTTATAAATTATCTCAATGACAAAATTATTCTTAAATTTAAGGAAAAAAACTCAGTTTTAACAATTAGAAGAAAACAAAAACACCTATTATGAGGTCAAAACTGTAAATTTAAAGGCATTTTAGTTTCTCTAATTTTTTTTCCTATTTGAGAGTCTTCGGTATTTTTAAGTAAAAATCGTGTGTGACTGTAAACATATATAAATTTATGCACTAAATTTAATATGATTAATAGTTGAAGGTATATATCAACACCTTATTTCACCAAAATACATTGTTTGCTGGGGTTTGAAGTGTTTATAGGTCATTTTTATGGAATTCTTAATCATGCAACTTCCCTCGCCACTTGGCTCGGATAATTATGATCAGCTGAAACTGTATATGGCATAGCCCGTTAAGATAGAATATTATACACGTCATTGGAAACAGTACATATTTTTCAAGATACGCTAAGGGAAAATATATGAAGAAAAAATAATTGTTGGAAGATACCAAGCTTGAGGGAAATATGAATATTCTCCATTAATAACGTGCAGAACCCAGAATCCTGCATTTACTTTCATTACAGGGATTTGAAATCATATGCTGGCGTAATATATATATATATATATATATATATATATATATATATATATTTCATTAACTTATAACAACAAGCTCACTGTAAATAAATCCTTCTACAACTATAGGAAGCAAATATAATATTTAGATTAATTACAAAAATTCCTTTAAATTATAGCATTTGTAATAATTTAGTACCCGAACTTCAAACGTAATATCTGTTCCTCCTAAATAACGAACTGTTAACAAAAATATTTTTTGTTAGAATTTAAGAAAATTGACAAATAATTATAAAGTTATTGGTATTTTGATAATTCTGGTTATAAAAATAAATATAAAAATTTAAATAAAATAAAAATATTCTTTATTGATGATTAAAAAAAAAAACAATTAAAGCCATTATAACATAAATATATTCAAACTAACAAAAAATATAACCAAAATTTTAAAAGACAAAAAAACTCTAACATTATTAATATTTTTTTCATATTTTTGAATTTTTATTGGTATGTATATCTTTTAAAATTTCAAAATATAACAAAACATATAACACAAAATTTTAAAAGAGAAAAAAATCTAACATTGTTAATAATTTTTTCATATTTTTGAAGTTTTTATTAGTATTTATACTTTTTAAAATTTCAAAATACTTTTTGAGTGTAAAAAAAGTTAAAAAAACTTAAAAAAAAATTTGGTATATCGAGAAAAAGGGAGATCTAGATAGTAGCATGCTTTTAATTTTTTTGTTTTTAATCATCAATAAAGATTATTTTTATTATAGTTTTATTTTTTTGTTGTTTTTAAATTCAGGATCACTAAAATACTCTAATTTTAAAATTATTTGTCAATTTGGCATTCAATTTCTAATGGAAGGAATATTTTTATTAATGATTCATACTTCAGGGGATGAATGTTACATTTTAAAGCTCGGGAAATAAAGTGTTACAAATTATATAGTTGAGGGGGAATTTTTGCAATTAATCTATATTTATAATTTAAAGCATTTTTTGCACAGCAATACTATGACGTTTTAAAGTAAAAGTTCAAATTTTCACATAATTTGTTAAATAAATGTTATTGCAAGGCGGTATTACGGAGTTGGCCATCAGTGATAGATTGTAGTGAAAAGTTGTGAAGATAAAAGCATGAAGGCTTAAATACTTAAAAGTCTTTTAATTAACTTATATATGCAGAATTGTATCACAATTTTTTTATTTGAGTTTTTAGATTTGAAATTATAAATACAATAAATACATAGGATATATTTAGAAGTAAAACTAAGAGTAATGTAAATACAAAGCTTGAAAGCATTTTATCAAGTTCTCAAATTAAAAAGTTTTAAGGGCCCAAATAGTAAAACAAAAAACAAAAAAAAAAAAAAAGAGAGAAGATTTTTGTTTTTTGAAAAATTTATTGAAGCTAGTTGGGTTAGAGCTTGTCCCATGCACTAAAAAAATGATCATTTTAGTCACAATAGTTTTTGATAAAACTTTTAGTCACGACAAAATATTATGATTAAAAGCTTTGCTAAAAATTATTGTGACTAAAAGCGTAGTTTTTCCTCGTCTTATTATTATTGAATATTATTGAAAGTATTGTAAATCTTATAAATCAGCTATAACATTTAACTTACAAGGTTTAACATAAAATTATGTAAGAATAAGTGTTTGAATACGTAGATTGTTCAAATAATACGGGCCTTATCTGCCGGGTAGTGTTCTTTTCCATCAAATACAATCAGACAAAATCCACCAGTGGTGTCAATTTTAGTCTAAATATAATTGTGCAAAACTAAAAATATTATTGCCTTTCATTAAAAAAATAATAATAAGTTTCCTCGAGAGAAAACCTCAAGAAGATCAACTTCTATTTTCAATCTGTCAGTTTTTGCGAACAAATCATCTTTTATGTTAATACTCGTAAACTTGTTATACTCTTTGGGTATGTTTGCCAAACCATAAAGCAATGTAAATAAAAAGGTAATGGGATTGGAAATGAAGGTAAAATATTGAGAATAAGTGTCATTCATTATTTTTTTAGTGTTTACTTACTTATTTGATAGGGTAATTAGAAATAATCTCATTCACTTTCTAGTGTTTACTTACTTAGAATGAGAATCTTATCCAATATAATTACTAAAATATCATTTTTACATAACTAATAGTTATTAAATAATAACATTTGAATTTGAAGTAAATATAATATTCATTTAATTTGATAGGAAATCAATATTAAAGAGTATAGAAGGATTTGTACTCTTTTTTTTTTCATTTTCTATATTGTTTCGGACCTACAAAACTCTCATTACTGATTTTGTAAGTAAACATATTACCTAAAAAGAAAAGGAATTACTTCTTACTTTTCTTTTGCCTTTGATGCAAAGTAAGCATGCCATTTAAGTTTAATGCAGGTTGTTTCTTTTATGCTTGAAAAGAAAAGGCTTGCTTGCACAATCTCTTTCTAAAATCAGTGAATTTTGTGTTCGGTTTTTAACACACGCATGTAATAAGAAATTTTTATTATTATTTAGTCCTAATGAACTCTCAATCACCTTGATTAAGGATAAAACTTACTTCGATCTGCAAAAAACAGTGCAAATAGAGAAGATTGTATTTTTTGATAGATCAGATAGAGTTAGCAGATCTATCTTCACGAACTAATCTGTGAAAAATCAGGAAAATAAAGCCGTTCCTATAAAAATTAATAATAAGTGCCTCCTTGCTTTTCATGCATTTTTTGATGAGTATTTGGCGATCCTTATAAAGTTACAACAAATGTAGGGACAAAGCACAAACATCAACTTTAATTAAGCATTAACTAATATGATTGAAACATTCTTGGATGCAAGTTTATGTACCCTTGCTGAACTAATTAATCTCCAGAGACGAAATTTCTTTTCTTTATATTTTCATTTTTTTAAACTAATCTCCACAGATGAATTATTAATGATGCTTCCTCTCGAAGGTTATATTCCAACATTTTTATATTACCCTTCTTGCCGTCCAAGGAACTTGGAATTGGGTAAAGACGAAAAAGTGGTGCAAAAAAGTACTATGGAGGTCATGACTCACTATCAATCTTTTTCTCGAGAAACAAAAATACAAGAAGGTGAGTCATTAGTAGTACGACAAATCATAGCCGTTATATATTATTTTAAGTATATCTACACTTCTACTTTTATATATAAAATTCTAAAAATATGACTATATAAGCATAGAGCTTAATTATGTATTCGGTAAAAAAAGAACCAGCTACGCTTAAGACCTAAAGTTGGAATTGGACAAAATTATTGTAGGTCCAAGCTATATATATATATGGATCAAACTAATGCCAACTTCTACACAGAATTTTTTTTTAAATTTGTGCTTGTGCTTGAAATCGATGATCAACTCCTCGTTTAAGTAATGTTTACATGTAGATTTGTGTTTGGCAGACCAACTTTAATCTCTTTTTTTTTTTAATCAACTTTAAGTTATTAATACCAAATACAAACTCTTGATATTAATTAATTAATGTTGGTAATTTTTAAAACAAACTGCCAATAAAAGTAGCAACTTAAAATTGGCAAAAAAATAGTCAAAATTGGTGTCCCTGCAATATTATTCTTATATAAAAGATCATTCTTATATATTTGAGGCTGACGCCTATATGAAACCAATAATCCATAGACGCTTCCTTTTTATAAGTTTACCTTAACATTATGTTTCGTAAATGGAGACAAGTCAACTACTTCCATAAGCCTACCTAATTAAAAGACCTTGCTCATGATCGCTCTCCTAACTCCTTTGTTCCCTTTAATCTTGTCCCATGATTAAACTGACTCTTGTTTAGAAAGTTTAGATCCAGTCTAGGTGATTCCTGCACTCACAAACACTACACTAAAAGGAATTTGATAAATTGATTAGAATCATTTAGTAAATTGGTCTGGAAGCAATTGATTTTCAAACTAACTAAAACTTGCTACAGAATAAATTTCTTATATGTTATCGTTTTTAAAATTAAATTTTCAGTTTGAATCGAATGAGCAAACAAGGAATCTTTTCTTCGTTATTACCAAGAAGAACCCCGTGCATTACATCCTTTATTCAGGATATACTCACAAAGACAGCAGATGAATCTATTCTAAAAAAGAAAAAAAAAAAAAAGTCTCGAGTTCATGAGTAGAAAAACAAAAAAAAAAAAAAAAAACTTGAGAAACATTACAATACATGATACACCATTAAGCTAGTCATGAATAAGCAGTATTAGTTTCCTCCCTCATATATACGCGTCTTGTGGGCGAAATATTGTAACTTTCAAACATGGGAAGGCGTAGTGTTGGGCGGAGTCGGAGCTGAAGCCACGCGCCGGCCACGCTCCGACCGGGAGTTCTCTGCAAACTTGATGCTCTTTTGGTGTAAACCCTGCTGTTTCTCTTCTTCGGTCCACTCGGATCCGTAGTAAGACTCTTCGGTGGATTTGACAACGTCTCTAGAAGGAGGAAGGAACATGCTTCCCCATTGAGGGAAATGGACTAGAGTTACAGGCAGAGTACATGCCACGATCATCACCCCCATCAGTGACAGCCCTGTCGCCGTAGAGAATTTCGATGTCGAGAAGAACACTAGCTGGGTCAACCCTGACCCAAAGTTCCCTCCGGCGCCCGTCATGCCGGATATGATTCCCAGTGAACGGCGGGAGATGAAGGGAATGATTCCGAAGGTGGCTCCGCAGGCGGCTTGCGCTCCGATGGAGAAGAGGATCATCGCAAACACCGCGATTGGGAGGTTGTTGGCGCGTCCCAGCCATATGCAGAAGGCTCCTCCTGCTGTCTGCAGGATCCACAGCGTCCACAGCCTCCCTCTCATGCCGAAACGTCTCGCAGCTACGTCCGAGGCCCACCCGCCGAAGGGTCGGGCCACGATATTCGCCATTCCGAATGAGGCCGCGATGATGCCGGCGGTGTGGAGCTTAAGATCAAACCTACATGTTCAATTCATAATAATAATTAAGTAATTTACATATTTTGTATGGTTAATTAGGAAATTTTGCCATAGAACGGACAAAGAAGATCTGTAGATTTTAACACCATAATGTTTGGGACCTACTTTGCTGATAACATTGTTCAAAACAAAAGTGTTTGGTGGTAAAGTGCAAGAGAGAAGAGACAAAAGTATATACCTGTCGTAGAAATACTCGGCGATGACATTATCAGTGGAAAGTTCAACACCCATGGAATATCCATAGAGAAGGACAAAGATCCACGTCCTGTAGTTGGTGACGGCGTACCACAATACCTAGAATAGTACAAATTCATTAAGATTATGAATTATAATTAATTATGATCTCAAAATCTTTTTCTAACTTAATTTTACGAAGAATGACAATAAACCAATGTATAGTTAACAAACCTTAGAGAATTTGTCCTTGGCAACATCACCCTTCTTCTGTAAAGCGCCAAGGTTGCCATCAGGCAAGTCCTGGCCAAGAGTCAAAACCAAAATGCCCATAATCACATGAAACCAACCAGGAATGAAGAAGGCAATCCTCCAAGCAGTAAACTGCGTCGCACCAGCCTTACGAATGAGTTCATAAGCCAAAGGCATCAGAAGCTGAGTGGCTCCACCACCCATGTTTCCCCACCCCGCGGCTGTTCCATTCGCAAGACCAATTATCTTACTGTTAAACATCGTACTCATCCAGTACTGACACGACACAAACGTCGCCAGTGAAAACCCTATCATGAAACGCACCGCTATATACCCTCCCGCGTTTGACACAAACGACATGCAAAACACTGTCGGAGCCGACAGCATGATCAAGAAGGCGCAGCCATATCGCGGTCCCAAAAGGTCGCAGACTGCGCCCATGACCAGCCTCGAGAAGATACTGCCTGAAACAGAGGCGACACCGGCGTTTCCGACGTCGACTTTGGTGAGATTGAGGTTGTCTCGGATGATGGGGATGAGAGGAGCGGCGGCGAAGGTGGAGATGAAGCAGGTGAAGAAGGAGACCCACGAGAGATGAAAGGTTCTCATATGGGGGTTGGCCAAAGAGAAGAGCTTGAACACCGTCGCCTTGTGTTCCGAGTCAACCGGGAGAGCGAACTTCGCCGTCGTGTCGGTCGGGACAATCGGAGAGGCCACTGAGAAGGTGAATGTCTGCTCCCTCCCGGTGACTCCATGCATGGAGCTTCCTGGCTCTCCTACGCCTTCAATGTCACCCATTATATATATATATATTTTTGGTGAACAAGCTGTGAATATTATGAAGAAGTGTTTGAGAGAGGTATATTAGCAATGAAGTTTGTGTGAAGAAGGGAAAGGAGTGTACGAGTATTTATATTGTCTTCCGGGTGTCGTGTAAGCGTTGACATTGTAAAAGCCTCCGAAGAGCCAAGAAACTTAGATTCTAGCTAATCAACTTGTGTGGAAGCTGTGAAATGAAAATGAATATCCAATTCGCCGCATCTGCCCAGTTAATAGGGAAGAGACTCATCGTACATCCCAAAGGATCATGTTATTTTTTTATATTAGAAATTTAGATGGGGCAGCCAGTTAACTCTGATTAGTTGACTGAGTAATTAACTATGAATTCGAATATAACAGCGCATTGTACTCTGATCAGAATAATTTGTATAAAAACATATAATTTATTAAAAAAGATAAACACTAATAGTGTACTGAGATGATGACTAAACGCACAGCTGTACCAATGGAAGAGCTACAATACTTTGTCGTTTTGGTAGCGCAACTATCCTTAATTTATTCTTTTGGTTATTTTTCCTTTTCTAAACATCCCATTTTTGTTTCCTGCTTTTCCTTCACGGTGTAATTCAGTTTTGGACGGTTTCTTTTTTTGTTACTATTGGATTCAGTGTCTTGCTAGCAGATCTTAACTTAATACCGTTAGGGTTTATTCAAATATACTGTTCTATTTTTTTGTCCATAAATCGTATCTCTAATTACTTTTAACGCTTTATTGAATTGCTTAAATTTATGGCATGGCAAATTAATAGTAGAGAAACAACAAAACAATAACACAGACAAATAAGGACACAATAAATTGTACTTCTAAATAGTTCTTCTGATCTGCTCATTGATCATATAATAATATATTTATATCTACCGAAGCATTTCCAAAATTTTTTTTTGTTTGTAAATATTGATATATAGTAGTACTCAATTGTAAATACACAGTAAATTTACTTTCACTACACTGACTAACATTTAAATAATTAAATATCCTAGCTCGCTAGCATGTCAAAATAACTAATTAATTGCATGCCAAATAAAGCTAATAACAAAAGATACGCGTAATGCATCCTACCGTTGGCCTAATTAACAAATTTCAGCACATGCAATGGTAATTAGTACATAATAATTCTAAACAATCTTAAACTTGTTTATGCATCATTCAATATTATAGATCATCATGAACTGGATTTGGGTTGAGCATTAATTTTGTTTGATATTCGGCAATAAGCTTCGAATCTTAAGGATTAAAAGAGAACTAGTTTTCTACTGGGGACGGTGATATTGAGACATATGACGCATATTATAAGGTCTCGGAGGGTTTGAGAGAAGCAGGATATGAATCTCCAGCTCCATTCTCCAGAGTCTTGGGATAAGCTAGCTACAGTAGTCTATTACGTAAAATAAAAGCCGATTATATATCTTTATGTGTGCCGATACTATACAGTTAATTACTTGGCAATATACAACGTATAAAAGTTTATTTTTTCCAGCTACCCACTAGTTTGCACCAGTTATTACCTGGGAGAAAGGCCAGTTTAATTCTAACGGGTTTAGATATTTATTATTTTCTGTATACTTAATGGGTCCATTATTATAATTGTTTTATTGAATCTTATGAGTTATGAGTCAAGATTTTTAGTATCCCACAGGATGACAGAAACTTGTAGCCACCCTTATAGCTAAGATTAGTTGTTTAAAAGAGACTGTTACGAATTTATATATGCTGTTTCCCATATTCTATTACATTATTTTGAATATTGGAGATAAATCCTATTATCCTGTCACACGTTACTGTGTCTGAACATGTAATTGTCTAAGAGAAAATACAATTTTAAAACCGACCAGTTATCAATGCATATATATGTGTGTATCGGTTGGATATATAAAGGATGATATATACACCTAAATTGAATATGGTAGAGTAATTCCCTTGGTTTTATCTGTACGATTTAGAAACATATATTGAATATCACTACTTAAAGCGGCTTATTAACAGTGTTCATGGGTAAAATGCTTCAAAGTCTTTGAAAAACAAAACTAAATTAAAGCTTTAACAATGAAAATTAAATCCAATAATAATGTTTTAATATGTCTGACTAAGTCTTGCATGTCGATGCAAATGATGATATTCCAACTACCAACTCAGGAACTGCGGACATATTGTGCTTGTAATATATACATACCATATATTGTCACAGAAATACTTGCAAAAGTCAACCAAGAACACAAATTAAGCTGAAATTATTTATTTTTCTCTAGATTAGCCATTATTGAGGAGCCACTTTCCCTTCGGGGATGGCCCACAAAACTCCTATTAATATTTTTTTCGGGTCAATCTCTACCATTGTTTTTGCAGAAGTCAATTATCAAAATATACACATGCTAACTTGTTGCTGAATCTGATGATGATGATCTTAGTTGCTTGCAAGAGCTGAAAAAGACGCTTGCCATATAGTATATACGTATGCATACATAACATAGATAGCCTACTATCTATATATATATATATATATATATATATATATATAGCCTGCCTTACCCCTTCACCAGCTCTTAGAGTTCCTTGGCATATTATTTTCGAAGGGCTTTGTACAAATATGACTTGGTTTGTAATTGGAGTTGACATGTCCGAAATGAAGAGAATGAAGACCGTACATTAAGGCATATATTATTTCTCGAATTCTTTTTGAGCTCATGTCATGTACTTCTAATTTTGATAAAAATAACTTCAACTAATTTATATTCAAGTCCTCGTGCTGATCAATTTATTAACGAGGAAAATGATGGATAAGAATGTTGGAAGATATATATGTATGTGAACAAATGTCTATGTCTTTTTGGATATGTGCCTGCATGCACATATGTTGATTAAATTTGGACAAAGTTGGCTTCATTTATTTAAAAAATTTTACGGCTCACTTTATTTTCTGACTTTACAGGAGATTAATCAATTATTATAATATGTTTTGGCAGACTACTTTTCCAAAGGTGGAGTAGACGGATTTTTTTGATATATTGGACGAAGCTAATAGGCGGATCCTTGCATAGAATGCAAGCATCAAGCACGGAACAAGGAATTAGGAAAAGCTCATTTTCATGACTGTACATTTGTTGAAAACTTAAGAATTAGTATGATCTTCTCAACTTTCTCAGAAAATTAAAACGTTGGAAACTGATAATTATTATTCTGCTTCATGCAATAAAAAACAAAAGGAAGGAGAAAGAGAGCTGTCCGACCACACACACACACACACTCTATAGGAAAAGAAATCTTCAGTTATACCTACTGAACAAATCTAGCAGAATATTTTAGCAAAAGGATTTCTATTATTACATATATCCAATTTTTTTTGGTTTTCCTATAAACGAAATATGATGATAGCGTATGCAAGTCACGGATCAATAATGGTACATAAAAGTACTCGACAATTCTTTATAATAAGATGCCATTTAAATCCTACGTTTTTGAACCTTTTTGTCTTCACATATTCTGATGTAACGCAAAATAACATGGAATATAATGGCCCTTAGGGACCATAAAGGCTCATAGAGCCTAGATTGACCATAAATACAAATAACGTTTGTTTTTATTAAAAAAATACCACTTTCCCAAGTGGAAACAACACCGTTCTAAACAAACCTCCAAGCATGGCCTCGGAGCTCCCGGTATTTTTGGCAAATATCATCATTTGGACAGTCAAAACACACTTTTATTATATTTTGCAGTTTTTTTTAATAATTTTAGAACTTGTTTGCAATTCCTTAATTCGTTTTATAATGTTAGTTTTTTTTTTTTTTTTTTTTTTTTTTTTTAACATTGTGTTGCTGTTGTTGTTGGTGGACTATTGTGAAATACAATTGTTGAGAATTTTCTCGATTTTCAATTCGATTTTCTGTCTCGCTACGCCGACCTTTCATGTTTTATGTTCTCTTTGTTTTTCCTTAAAATAACTACTACCTTAGCAGGGAGGGAAGCCACCTCCTTTCCTTCCTTTTTATCCACCAATTCTCTGTCATTTGAAACCGATTGGAATCGAAGTTGCAAGAATTAAAGGTTACATATCACAAACAACTAATTACCATGCTACACATCCATATATAGCAAAAAAAAATTAACTGTTTTACACTCTTTATCAAGATTTTTTTTTATTCTTTTGTTTCTCTAGTTTACTAGTTTTTTGGAGTTGTGCTCTTTGTTTTTTTTTGGTGGAATTGTGATTCCTAACTTTTTTGTTTTTCTAATTTTAACAATACTTGAGTGGGGGTTTAGCATGGAATGAGGTAGAATTTAAGTGTCAATTTAGTAGAGATGTTCTTTCTACATCTGACGACGGTTATCCTCTTTCATCATTTATTTAAAATAAAAGCAAATTATTCCATGGTCTAGTTACCAAAATTGTACCAATGAAAACACCAATTTTAGGTGAAATTATATTAGGATCAGAGTCTAATAACAAACCTAAATGAACTAGGCTATTAGCATATGACAAAGCATTAATTAATGCAATATAATTGAGTTTTAAAAATCATCTTGAGGGACCGAATAACTACAAAACTAATTGGCTACGTTGACTCACACGTATAAAGAACTTATCAACAAAATCCACTTCACAAAAGTCTTCTCACACCGCTCAAAGACCGTACGTACGGATGAGTACAACGAACATTAATAATTAAAGTTTTTGCTAATTGATAATGTGATCAACTAATGCCTGTCAAATAGAGAAATAATATTCCTTCAAAAAAATGGAGAAATAGTAGTAAAAAAATATGTTAATTGCGTCAAAAGAATAAGCTGGGATCAATCTTTTTGGATAAGATTGTAAATTGGATAAATAACAACTTAATCAGTTTAATTGCGCCTGAAATCTAAAGCACTTTACTGTAGAAATATCTGCTATTACCCTTTATTATTGAGGTCTGAAGTATGTAAAAACAATAGGAACAAGCTTATCTGTATCACTTCTGTACCCTTTCAATTTCGGGAAGGGACATGATAATAGGCACTATAACGCCCCTATATAGGGGTTAACAGTTTTTAATGAATGAAAATAAAAATCAGAAATAAAAGTAAAACCTCAAAAATAAATTTGTTCGGGGCTTAAATGAAAACTCTCAAATCAAAAATAAAAATATAAACGACAATTAAACCATAGTTTAATGTAACACCTTAAATTTAATAATATAAACAGTCGTCATCATCATTTCAACCTTCAATGCATTTTAATACAGTCACAGAAAGTAACAATTGATGCTTACATTATCATGAAAAACATTCTTAGCAATTGAAGCAGTCCCAACGTAATATAGCTCCATAGCTTTCTCAACTATGTTTCTCGTAGTCACCTCACACTTAATAAGTCCTGAAAAGATGAAAATATAAGGGAATGAGCAACAATATGCTCAGTAGGGAAAACCATTACTTACCTTTATGTTTTTATCATTACCACATTAAAACCTGCATGGTTAGTTAATACTCATCATTACCTAGATTATGAGATTTATTATAATCATATTCTGTGGATACCATATTTAATCATTACCGAGTTTCATACATATACATATATACAAATATTACAGTTCATCATCATTCCTAGGTATCCACATTCAATAGAGTATCACTCAACTCATCGAAACCTAAATGAGCACGCTTGATCACCCTCTAAACATTCTAAGGGTGTTCCGGTAAGGGGACATCAAGTCTCGAGTCCTCACCAAGTCGATTCTTGTACAGTGTGTTCTAGGACTTTCAACCCAAGGAAGCGTCATCACATTCCCCCTATTTTACCTTTTAGCGTATTCGTGCCTAAAGACGTAACCGCTGCCTTCTTCATGTCTCGCCATTTCTCTATATTCAATCATTATTTATAGTCAGTTTTCCTAATCATGCTTCCCAATTTATAACAACATGTGTCAATTCATTATGTTCCTCGCCATATAATATAAGACGGGTCCATGTCATAGTTTCATATGTGTTACTTATATAATAGCAATTCAACATAGATATATATATCTTGCGGTAAAACAATCAATTTTAATTCCACAAAAACCTCACAAAAGATGAGTAATTGAATCTCTACCTTCCAAGCTTATCAACAATCTTTTAATCCTGGAATCAATCAACGTTAGCTCCACACTCCCTTGATCCTAAGACGTGTATAAGGACAATTAAAACTAAAACACAACATACAACCACATTCATGAATAAATCATGTGTAAATCCATCTTACTAGTATGCCATTAAAGTTTTTATGCAAATCTCTTTTGAATACCACAGTAAACAATTTTTGTCTTAACACGATATAAAATGTATACAAGTAATCTATATGTTTTAGTCCCTAATAAGATTCATCAATCACTTAGGATAATATTGGAAAGGTTGCAAGACATTAAGGAATTAGGTGGTGAGCAAAGATGGGTTCTTGGTCCAGGTTAAAAGGTGCTATACCATAGCAAACTGACAGTATACTTTTGCAAAAAGGATAGGTTCATTATCTACAATCATCACATGGGTTAGCAAGTGGTTTACTAGTTTTCAATCTGAAAATTGAAAAATTCACAGAAAATAAAATACAACTCTGATTTAGGCTTATGATAGCTCGTTAGAAAGCTTAGGCTATCTACTTTTTAAATATTCAAACCAATTTATAAAATTCATTTTTATTTAATCCCAGAATTTCAAGGAAGAGCCATTGCCCATAGAGGTATTACAAAGTTTAACAATATAAATTTTCTGTCTACGGCATATACTCTTAGACTTTATACATATGCTCCAAAATAGCAACAAAACATATTCTCAGGTTTAAGAATGCAAATTTGAATAATCCTTGAGTATAAAAAAAAAATTTATAAATGAAAGACTAAATTTGTTCATAAGATTCTAACATCGGATTATGGCTAGTTGGAAGCTTGAAATGGCTTCAAAACAGGTTCCTTGACTTCGGTATGGCTGAAATTCTTGCTCAAATAAAGGTGATAGTGGTTGATTTTTATGGCTGCCTTGAAGAAGTTCTCTAAGTATTTTGCTTCAACAAAGAAATGAGAAGAAGAGTATGGGAACCGTGGAAGAAAAAGGAAGAAAATATGAAGTCTTTGAAGAGAAGTGATAGAAGCAATTATGGAGGAGAAATGTTGGAGCATGTCATAGAGGAAATAAAGAAAAGGAGGATCAAGAGTAGTTGGAAAAAATATCCTCATGTTTCCTCTAGAGACTTTAGCCCACGTAATGCCAAAATGACATTTTAAAAATTTATTATAAATTCTAAGGCTTTTCAGTAAACATACTAAATAAGTATAGGAGAATTTTAGAAAATTTAAAAATAGATAAAAGTAAATATTGTGAAATCGATTTTAAATGAAACAAATTTTTGATTGGCACACTAAAAATTAATTTAATTACCTTAATACCCGTTAGGAGAATAACAAGTGTCACAGGCACAAAGCTTTAGCTCTAATGTTGGATGCCTCCTCGATCATAGTTTGTAACAATTTGACACATCTCATCCTACAAACAAAGCAAGAACCCCAATTGCATTCAGAAATATAGGTAAAGACATAAATAGTTTAGCTGGACGATTTTTTGTTTCTTTTATAAAAAGATGATGGTGGTGTTTTCATACCCCTGGTCAATGTTATTTTCAAAATCAATTAGGATCATAAGTGGAATGGCATCGATTTTGACCCTAAATTCTTACCAAATAATAATAATCCAGACTTCGATATATTCCATTAGCATATAGTCGATATCATAAGATAAATTCTTGTATGAGTTGCAAGACTCAAATTCGTGACCTATTAGTTCACGAAGTCTTCAAATAGAACCTAATTGCCATCATACTACCACCACTATTGGTCATTGGATGTTGGTTGAACAAAGAGAACAACAACAAAATTGAGCACCATCACCTTAACTTAGTTCCAATGCCAGTTAGAAATGATCATATTAGAGTGCCAATATTTTCAAGAAATTTTTAATTGACTATGGTGTAGTGGATGATCAGTTTTAAAAACTTGCTTAACTCCTTTAAGTGGATATCTTTTAACTTATACAAAATTTTAACAATATATTTGTTAACCTTGGGATTTTTATAGATCAATATTGATAAGCTATTGATTAAGTTTTATTAAATTAGTGATTTGTTTTAATAAATCATTATTTGTCAAAGTCAATTCTTTTAAATAAAAGAATTTTTGGTTTTAAATTATACTTTAAATGACCATAGTTGCACATATTTCTCTCTCTTTTTCTATAGGTAATTAATCAGAAACTGGAAAGATTTTGTATTTTAGCCGTCAAATCTACACAAAGATATCTAACAATAAAAAAAAAGTCTTACCGGTACGTGTCCAACAAGAGAAAGACCATTTTTTCGGAGTAGAGAAAGACCATTTTTATCACCTTTAAAATATTTCTCTTTATGACAATATTGTCATAATAATATCAATCTCACAAGGGAGAATAATAAAAAAAAAACCCAAAAACATTCTCATTAATGGTAATTCGTGTTAGTAGGTTGTGTTCGTATTTGGTTGAGACCTAATATGCAAAAAATTCCTCAACACTAACATCGCCCGTGACATGAAAAATCTCAACACTAACACGACCTTACACATATGTTGACACGAATATGTTAGACTAAGTGCACTAAGGATTAAATGAAGTAATAAGTTTTTGGAGACATTTAATTAATAAAAAGTTTACTTATTCATATATCGAATGTTGTCCTTTTTATGTTCATTATTATTGAATGTATTATAAGCAAACAAAAGTCTGAGATTGTCAGTCTAAACTTTTAAATCGTGCAAATGATAGACAGATTATGCAGAAGACATGAATCTTAAAAGGTGATAGTCTAAATGATGAGGTCCGTAATCGAAGGAATAAAGTTAGGTGCTTTATTCATGTTAAGATTGTTATATTGTCTACATTTCTAACGAAAAATGACTTCTCTTTATCATCGGAGTAGGACTCCGTAAGTAGAAACATTGGTGTATTGTCATAGGTGATCATGTATTGGATCGAAAAAAAAAGTTGAATTGATTTGATTAATAATTCTGTTTGTTTAAATCAATTCACTTTTGACAATCATATGTGTTATGGCTTAATCCTTAAATGAACAATGGCTCTTAACTTATGTCTTTTGATGTACCAAAGAGTGATATTTTGATATGATGATGGTACACATACTGGTACGTTGGAGACATGACTCTTGATTGACGTAGACTCGTTATTCATAGATATGGAATCCATAACTCTTTTGTGGAGTTAATGATATTCTCTTATAAACATTATCTTGTAATTTGAAGACTGGAGCACCCAACAATTTGGATACATAGGTGTAACCGAATGGTATACTATTTATGAATAGTAAGTATTCTAATAGTGAGATAATGGAACATAAGATAAAAATAATCATGAAGATAAAATAGAATTTATCCTTAAGCCAATTATGAATATCCTATGGGGATGTTACACATTATGATACGTCATGGATGATTAGCTTATTAAAGCTTTGTAATTTTATGTTGTTTGAGCGTGCAGCCTAACCTTTTAGTGGAGTAGCATTAAAGTTGATAATTATAAAATATATGTGTTTGGGATATGTTATTTTATAATTATAATAGTTTGATCTATATATGCCCATCAGGTCTCATTTACTAGCTCATAATAATTCCTAAAATGATACGATATGTTTTTCCTACATATGGTGAATTATCTTAATTGTTAGATTGGCTAAAATTTGAGTTAATTAGATTTAATAATCCATAATTGGTTTATTGGTTAAATTAATTCAAGATAAACATATTTAATTCTTTGAATGTATTTTATTTGTATAGGTTTATCTATATATAACTATTTCAATCAGTTATTATTCAATAGATTTAATTATGAAAAAATCAAAATATGATAAGTTTCATAGTTTAAGGGTATAATTTGTTACAGTTTAAAATTTAGAGGTCAAAGTAGGATAAGTTGTATGGTTTATGGGTCAAAATTAAAATTATTGGTTTAATCCTGTTAATATTTAATGATTTTGTTAACGGAATGTTCAAAATGAGACACATAAAATAATTTATGGTATAATTTGTTACGTTTTAAAATATAAAAATTAAAATAAAACAAGTTGTATAGTTTAAAGACGAAAAATAAAATTATCCCAAAATGCAGTGCATTGCATTGAGCCAGGCCCATGTACGATTAAACAACTCCATCACTACAGTATCCACTTCAAAAGTCCTCTCTTTTTTGGGAGTGATAAGTACAGACCGTACGAGTTGACCACTGAATTTTGAATAACACAAGTTCAAAGACATGAGACAATGTTAACTTATGTCTGACATCAATCCATCAATCATGATCAGCTGATGAACATCAAGGGTAGAGACTGTTCGTAGGGATAAGGTTGTGGGTTAGACAAATTTATTTTACAAACAAAAATGAGCAATAGGAAAAGCAGGCATTTTAAAAACTACCAGTTTTGATCATAACATGACTGGCAAATCAAATAGAACAGGATTATACCAGTCAGAATAATAATTTACATAAACAAGCATAGCAAATATAATCCTCGATGACACTACTCCATAATTGAAGTCTAAAAATAACTTCAATAAATGTGAGCCAAAGTTCATCCGCTTCCATGACTGCGATAAATATCCTTCATCACTAATCTTCTAATAATTTTTTATCACCACTAGTTTCATTATAACCAGGACTGCCGGACTACTAAACCAAACCCTAACGAAGATGTGTCCTATAAGCGCTTTCTAAGCGCCAGTATTCCCCCTTCTTTGAACTGGTTTGTAAAGCACAACAGTAACAAATTTTGATCGAAAGCGATGAGTGAACCCCAATGCCACTACAGATCGAGGGGCCTCCCTGTTCTCAATGTAAAGATGGTTGAGGATCACATTATGTGGCGTCGAAATGGACCCAGCGCCGTCTCTGTTTGTGGGGCAGCTAAGAACAGTGTGTTGCAGATGAGGAGGAACAATAGGTGGATCCTGTGCATCGTCTTCGTTCCCCGGGTACACATTGTTGTAACTTGAATCGGGTGACTTTGGAACTTCAAATCCAAGAACAGTTGCTTCATCCTAAACAAAAATCTCTAGTATGAGAACTATTTGATTTCGGTATTCAATAAAACAATCAAGGTCGCAGTCATATGGCTCACATGATCATCACCGTATTGGTTGTTCATGTTGAAATGCAAATGCAGCTCACAAAATCATCAACAGCAGAAGAATATCAAGTTGATGTGCCTGAAAAAACAGAAGTTTTCCTTTAATCAGGATTTCGGAAAAATATAAGCAACAGTAACGTCGCCTTAAGTTGTATAAATACATCCTTCTTCCGCCTACTAATTAGCCAGAGAAACTTTAAGTCTTCAGCAAAGGAAAAATTGACATTAAATACGGGGTGTTCCTAAAATAAGTCAGTAAAACTGTCACTTCCGTTAATGGAAATATTCTGAAATTATACATCTATAACTTTCACTGATATGTCCGTAACTATCACATGGATCATTGAACATTGACAATACATGTCCTTTTCCCTTAAAAAATAACAATCAAGATAATCACTTTTAGCGGAGTATTTCTTTAAATGAAACCATCCTGAATAACTAAAGTTTTCCATGAGCTTAATTATCCAGGAAACTCTTTTTCTTTTCCTCTTTGATTTTACAATCAATATATATAATTCATCCACATATAATGTCACAGTACATTGATGCATTCACTCAAATTCTAAAATGTAAATCTCAGCTCTCATATTCTCGAAAATTAACAACGAACAGAAAAATAAAGAATTCCAGAACATAAAGGTAGTGGTACTTACTAAATCCAAGCTAAAAACTAGTTAATTCTAGGATAATGTCTGACAGCAATACCGTTAAGAATATTATTACTCTCTTAATATCAAGGGTCTGCCTCGACACAAATCGAGGCTCCCAACAAAGTCCCAGGGAAGGTTCTAAGAATCAGGACTGTGAATTAAAGACTAAATACTAACGAAGTATATGATTAAAGATATCGCTACCAAAAAGTGAGGGTCGGAAATGCTTGCCTATCACTGGAGTTGCTACAATGAAAATATTCTTAAAAGTCATGATAATAGGCACAGGGTGAGGCTGTTAAGCCAGAAGCAAGTTTAGTGAAAAGAAAGACTTCAGTTCTGAATGATCACGAGATCAACTGTGGCCTCTTCTTAAAGAGTGATGAGAGATATTTCTAAGAGTGATCAAATTTCACCATGTCATCTGTGAAAGCTCAAAGAGTATGGATCTTACCTTAGAGATTGCCCCAACTATAAAAAGGTTAAGTGCATTCATAATTAGCTACCAATATTTTCACCTAACATTGTGACTCTACACTAACGTAAATACATCAACCAAGCGTTTTGATCTAGATTTCTATCTGTATCACTGGACCATGAATTGCCAATCGCAACGTATTCATTTAGAGGAAAATCAAGAGGGTCGATTTCCTCACAAAATAATAGTGATCATTTTAAGATAAAGAGGGCCATATTGATCTGTAAAGTGGGTAATGATAAGGCTCCGATGCAGTCAGACATGTCAAGCGTGTATTAAGCAAATAGTTAACAATGTCGAAAGACAGAAGTTACAGTCGCCTTCTAATACATGCTGATACGATTAGAGTTTTCTATTTTCTGCAATGATTATGTCCACATAGGGAGAAGAGATCACACAAGCAATCCACGGTGGATGTAATAATTTTCTTTTTTTTTTTAATCTAGAAATTAGGAGCAATTAAAATAAATAAACCTTCTTTTACAAAAGTACCAATGATCATATTACAGCCAAACCCACGAATATTAGGTACATTTTTTAATGAAAAGAGAACCAAATGAAAAGATAACCTCTGAAATCTTTCCTTTGAAACAATAAAAACAAAAACACATTAGCAAGGAGTAAACGCTAGTTATTGTGTCAATTGAACAAAAGGCAGTTTGCTAATTGGAGGTGAAAGGAATGGGAATCCAGTTAGAGTAAAATTGAAACAGAAAGCAATTGGGAACTAATTTTCAGGACAGGTCAAAATGGATATTATTACAAATAATATAAAATAAGAAAACCCCTGTGCACGTAATTGGGTATGAGAGGTAAAGGAACTAATAAACTGACGGGATTTTTGGTGGAGGTAGTTTTTCATTTTCAGTAGGAAAAGGAATTGAATTCTGGAGGTCGAAAAATGGAATTAAGTTCCGCCTTTATCGGAAACTTAATTATTCATTTGCAAGTGGGCCCCACTTTATTTGGTTCCCAAAAATGAAAGCAAACATGAGAATTTAAAATAACAACTTAATTCCCTTTTCTCCATCGAAGCACGAGAATTTGCATGGTTAGCAAGTTTAATTTCCTCTGCAAAAGGAAATTCCACAATGAGGTGCCAAACTGACCTGAGGTTGATTACTAGCTCTTATACAAGGGATTTTTACTATCCCTGCATCACTCATTAATCTTCTCCACCATTAACAGAAATGTAGCATATCCCTCCAATTATAATCCACAGAACTTATAGGGCTAGCAAAAAGTCAAAATGTTTTATTCTTAAATTTTCCAATTAATCTATCATTGAGGTGTAAAATGCAAGGGGTGAACAAGCGACGTTCTGAAAAACAACCACCATCACACAAAGGACATAAGCCACCATATGTCCGCAGAAAATTCTTCATTTCTCAAACTTTTCTAAGGATCATTACCAAACAACGGCAATAATCAAGAAATCAAAGCAAAAGCTCATAGTCATCAACCATTCCATCACATTCTTGAATTCTGGCTGAAATTCAAAATGGACTTACATTTTTTTAGATCCCACAACGGCAAGGAAAGATTCAAAAAAAAAAAAAGATAGATTCAAAGCCAAAAGAACCCAGAAAAACAAACACACACAATGCCACTTAGATACAGGCATACCCACATAAAGAAACGTAAATTAAGCCTAAAACCCATTCAAGAGAAAGCACGTTGCAGCCATAAATTTTAAGCAAAACCACCTAAGAAATTCACAAATATACACTGTAAACACAGGTAAGTATAAAAAAGGGGAAAATCACAAAGATTTTTTTTGAAAAAAAAATGTACTTTACCCAAACAACATGCTATGACTTGATAGATGCTAAAGATCTCACAAAATATTAATCCACATGAAAAAATATACTAACCCAATTGGATTGAAGCCCCTGTTTTTCAATCTCTTTCGAGCCAATCACACAAAATGAACAGAAAATTACTGAACCTTCTCGGAACCAAGTTTCATCTGCAAAAGAAAAAAAGGAAAAAATTGGTAAAACCAGATAATATCAGAAACAACCCATCAAATATTGTGCGAAACAGAAAATACCCAACAATCTAAAACCTACCAATTGCGAGTCAAAACCCTGTGTTTTTTATTTCCTTACACGAAGCAGTGATATAAAAAACCTAAGCGCGTTCAAGGAAAAACTAAAAAAGGGAACAATATTTACAACCTAACAAAGAAAGACCCGCAATGGGATTTCAAGGAATTGGAGAAAAAATTAAAAAAAATAAGGCACAATATTACAAATAATTAGAACAATAACAGAGCTCTTTAATCTTTACCTGGTACAAATTAAAAAAGTTGGAAAATCTTTCGGCAGAATAACACAAAAACTATACGCAATATACAAAGATGTTCTGTGGAAAAAGAACACCAGCCAGAGACTATTTTGTCTAGAAGAATCCGCCGAGAGAATCCGAATTTAAGCAGCTTATTATGGCATTACAGTAAATTTTTTTATAAGAAAAAGAAAAGGCGAACATTCAACTTTATAAACCCACGGGCCCTTTTTACTTCATTCTTTTCTTTATGGTGATTTTTTTTTATTTTAATCTTTTTATTGGGCTGAGACGTCACTTGAAAAAGAGGTTTTAAAAAGGGGGAGAAAATAGCAGCTGGGGAGAGCACTCGGTGAGGAGACAAGTCGTTGTTGTTTGTCACTTTTCCTTTTCAGTTTTCCAATTTTGTGGGACTCTTATGAATGATAGCAATAAAAATTGTCTATGGTTTAACGTTCGGATCAGTCCAACACTAAAAACATTTTTTGTTTGATATTGTTATTTTGTTACTATGTATTTGTAAAGTGCAACTCGGTATATGAATTTGAGTGTAAGACTTAAATAAATTGGCCATGATGTTATAATGTTGAACACAAAACTAGTAGGCAGGATTGATGTGACCCCCAGATCTAAGACTTTTCCAGTAATAATGATGATGAATTGTGTAATATCACAAAATCATTGATCATTGTTTTCCAGCTAGAGAAAAAGGAATAAAACTCAAAGTTGAATTCAAATTTTGGAAAAACGGCAGATATAATCATCACTAGGATTATGATTAACATACGCAACTATGAAATGCCGTGTGAATTGTAATTAGCTAAAAAGATGTGATGATGATACGAGTAATATAGCATTACAAGTTTATTGAAGTTGGTAACCATAGTAATATAAAAAAATATATATAGGATTATTGAAGTTTGAAACCAAAATTTATCACAAAGTTTAACATATAGCAAATATAACATTAAAAATGACTTTATATCAGAGAGTTTTTTTTTACATTTAAATATTAAATTTCTCATTGATACATCAATTTAACATTGTATTGAAGATAAATCCCATAAAATTTTTTCAGTTAATAATTGTCTAGATTGAATCCCTTTTAACGAGGTTTACTTTTACGTCATAATATGACCTCCTCTTAAGGGTCTTGTGGTTATTCTGTCTGTGAATTTTTTGCGTTATATTCCTGTCTGTTTTTATTATATACATGTATATATATATATTCAAATCAATGTATGACATAGCGTCAGAAAAATCAATATCGCTATTATTACTGTGGAAAAAAACCCCACCAAGATTCGCATGCATAGGGATGAGGCTTCTATGGGCCTTTCTTTCCATCCCTGTTGCACATGCATTTATATATCTACTACGTATATTCGCCAAAGCATGGGTGATTCTCAGTACCAAATTGAAAAGTCTTGTGAAATCAGATTCATGGGTAGTGTTCATTACGTATTAATGGTCTTGGAACTTTAAGATTGAATTATGATGTAGTATTTATCATCTCATAATTAGTATCCTAGCACCAATTCGTATACCGGCATTTAGTATTTAGTAATCATTAAGAATCATATTTCTAAAAAAGTGATAGTTAGTAATATGATTCTCAGGAATAATTTTTTTATAATATTTTTGAGAATAATATATTATTATCTTTGGTTGTATATGATAATTTTGTATAGTAACAAAAATAAAAATATATAAATAGTAATAAAAATATAACTCTTAATAATATATTATCATTTTATATTAATATTAACATTCAATAAAAATATTTAAGTTATTGAAATATTATAAATATTTAATTGAATATTATAGTATAGTATATTATATTATATTATTATAATTCTCAAAAAATATAACTATAATTAAATATTAATGTCACTATGAATATTAATATTATACTATTCATATTGATACTATACTATTGTATTTTTATTAGTATTGTTAAGTTTATTATTACCCTTGTCATCAAATTATTATTATTTTATAGTGATGTAATATTTTTATTGATGTTATATGATAACTAATTTATGATAATACTATTATTATTTTATATTTATATAATATTTATATTTATTAAATATAATGATATTAATTTATAATAATAGTGTTATTACTATCTAACAATAATATATTAATACTAAAACATTGCATATATAATATATAATATATTTATATGAATATACATAATAAGAAAAATATAATATTTAATAATATACTATTACTATTATATATTAATATTAACATTAAATAATAATATTAATTTGTGATAATATTACAAATATTTAATAATTTTTATGTTATATTACATTATTTGTATTGTATTGTATTATATTATTTATCATCATTGTCATCATTATTATTATCATCATCATGATCATGGAAGAGAAGCTGAGATTCTTATGGCCTTAAGATTCAGAGGAATATGAATATAACCATGTTTGGTAGAATTCAAATTACCCCAAATAGGATAAAATGATTTCCATGAGATTGAGTTCTTTAGGAATCTAAAAATCATAATTATTATACCAGACATAGGAATCTTACATATACTTATTCCCATCCTTAAAGTTACGGCATAACAAACAGCCCCATAGGATAATATGTCAAACCAATGCTCTAACTTTTTTTCTTCTTACAAAGAAGGATGGACACACTTCGATCATCTCCTGCCATATCTTCAATCATTATTAGTAGACGTAAAAGAATGAATCAGTTGAGTCTCTTTCACAAAATTATTTCCGTCGCTTTTATAGAGAAAATTATATGTTATGCCATACTTTTAAAAGTTATATTTATTTATGTCATATCTAAAAAAGTTTATGTCATATTATTATTCATATTATGTATTAAGTTATGTTATAAATAAACATGTATAACATTTAAAAAAAATTAAAATATAAGATTTATGAAAATTCCCTATTATATGGCCAATTCTGCGTTGCTTGATTGATAAAGTTTGAGCAGAGTAAGGCCGAATCATGACCCATATTTTTCTCTGATTGGGTCAGGGACAATAATGGGCCAACCCAACAACAATTGCCCATGTCGTAATCCGTTTTCTTTTCTTTTCTTTTCTTTTTCCAATGACATACTTTTTTCTCATACAATTCGATCATGAACCAACCTTGAAACCTATTTTATAGAGCTTTCTAAAAAATGCTTTTAAATTTTTAGGCCTAAAAATTGTTTATGAAAGTGGTTGACTAATCTATCACAAGAATTTTAGCTCTCAACAATAGTTTTAATCAAAGTCAAAATATAACTTTTTAGAAAAACACTTCTAAAATAAATTATAAAACTTGTACTATAACTTTAACAAGACATTATAAACTTCATTATAATATTTTTATTACTTATTAAAAAATTTTAAAATCATTTTGACCTAGTTAACTCTATTAAAATATGATTCAAAAAACACACTGAAGACCCACAACCTTTTTTTTTTAATTCTTTTACTGATCAAAAGCACAAGCAAAACCTCCATCAAACGGACCCGTAGTCCTTACAAACCCAAAGTTCCACCCAACCTAACTCCACCTCATACCATTTAACATAAAGATAATTGGCTAAGAACATGCTTATGTCTTATAACTAACATTTTTCTATGTCTGACTAACATTGCATGCATCTAATTGTGCATATTTCACTTTTGTTAGAAAATATAAATTTATTTGATTACCAGAAAATGTGTAGTTATTTTAATAATAAGCCTGTAATAGATTCTTATGCACTCTTCATGCATGTAAACTAGATTATGAATCAAAATGTGGTTGCATATGCAAGATAGGTAAGGGCTACAAGAGAAACATGTCTTTTCGGAATGGACAGTTAATTAATTAGTAATTAAAAAAACCACTAATTTAAAACTTTTAACCACCTTATTATTTTGTCTCGTTTTGCCAGAAAGATGTTTACAGACATCTAATCCGAAGAAAAAGCCAATACGAAACGAGAAGGAGGATATTTCAATATAATTTACTTACTTTAAAAAAGATGAATTGGGGTTGGAGGACGTGGTTTAATACTTCTTTATAATATATTATTAATTAATTGATGTGGCCTTCATCTCACTTTTGAGAAGTGGGAAGGTGACAAAGTTCACTAATCAATTTTGTGATTACAACCAATTTAAAGTTTAAGGTCACAGTAGTATACATCAAGTTCTTAAATTAAACTATTTTAAAGCTTTTTTTTGGTGTACAAATCATTTGAAAGCTTAATCCATATAAGTCGAGGTTTTGTTTAAAAAAAAAAATCTCCAATAGTCATCCGGTGCTATAACAATATATATGTGCAGGGTTAGAGCTATACATGCACCAGGGTAGGAGTAGCCACTCTCTAATTTTTTCTTTCAATATTGTATATAAAATTTTATAAAAACTATATTTTGCCTCTCCTAAAATTATATTTTACACCCTGAAATTATATTTGCTTCCTTTAAAATTCTATATCTTTTTTATTTATTATTTTATCGATAATGTTACATTTGCTCCGTCCCCCCTGAGTACCTTTTTTGGCTCCGCCCATGTATGTTGGTGTGTGTGTTTATATATATATATATATATATATATATTCTATATTGAGGTATGCTATAACAATATTGTTATGAATTAGAAGCCTTAATTCTATCAGGAATGAAAAATAAGCAAAAAAATAAATAAGAACACACAAAATTTATAGTGATTCACGTGAGCGCTATGTCCACTTTCAGTCGCTATAGAATAATTCATTATGATAATGAAGAAGTTTGTAAAAGAATATTGCACACTCTGTCTTAAGAATTTTTCTAGCCTCTCTTTCACTCCAATTTTCTGTTTCATTCTATCAAGCAAAAAATACAACTATATCTTTAAATAAGTTTACAAAAAAAGGTGACAAACTCTAGAAATACGCAAAACACATACTCCGTCACTCCAGCACCCATGGCTAGGAGCTTTGCTTGCGAGGCCATGTGAGATTTCGCTTTGCACTCGATTTCCATGATGCTTCGTGCGTGGCCACAGAGTCTATGGGTGTAGCCGCACCGCGCTTCTATGACTTCGCAAGGTCACGCAGATTCTTCTCCACGGGGGCACGCTTCGCTGCTTCCAAGTACTTTTTTCTCTTTTTCTTGCACCTTTGTGGTAAACTTTTGATCTGGGGGCTGTGCCCACTGCACCTTCGGAGGGGGTAGGATCCAACCCCATGATGATCTTACAGAGAAAGTCAATCCTTGAAATCTTCTACGTGTAGTGATATTTTGAAAGACGTTAAATTTGACTCTATATTTCTTAATAAATATTCCAATACATATACAAAATTATATATGATTATAGCACGTAGTCCGTGACCATTTTGTCAATGATTAATGCTAGCAGTTGGTTCATGACTTTGCCCAAATCAAATCTGACCACCATACGAAATGTTTTTAGCTGTAATTCTGTTCATCAACCTCAATCACTTTTGTTAATTATGTTATTTTTATTACTCTGGCAACAGACAATTTTATTTGTCATATATAATAACCTCATTATTATTATTATTATTAGTGCCCATCTTTTTCATGGGGGTTTTATGTCTAAAACTGAGGAATCTAGGGATAATATAATCGTATATACGTACGGCACATCATGGTCAATACTAAATAGCCATGTTTTGTTCATGTTCATTTTGTTTATTAATCATACGCATACCCATCAATAAAAGACAAAATGAAACATATATTATTAATTCAACACACTGACAAAGAACATATACTTCACAGCTCAATTAATTTGCTATAATTAGTTACCTCAACTCAAGCGCGGGTCGATACAGTATGCATATTGTATATACTTATGACATATATATAGGGTGTTTCTACAGTCCACCACTCAATTTTTGTAGTTTTTGTACTACACAAGCTCCAGACCATTGAAACTAGATCCAATAGTTTATACACGTATAGGGGTAACTGTTTAGGGACATAACCGGCTACTCCATTAACTTATTACACCAACTGGCAGCCTATCACTATATGACACTCAGAGGATGGAAGCAACCCATCTCTAACAGGAAGGTGAGTGGCAGGGTTTTGGAAAGTGGCTTCTTCGGCAAGCCAAAGAAAATGACTTGTATTCCCAAATGCTTACCAGTTCCAATGTAGTGCCTGATTACACATGCACAAAATAAAAAATTACATACGATATTATAGGTAATATATTGCCCATTATAAATGACATAGTTAGGTTCATTTGGTTAAATAGGTTTGGCACATGGGTTAGTTTAACATGTCTAGAATTGAATTGGAGGTCTTAAATGCGTGGTTTAACAATGTTTTAGCTTTTTTTTTAGGAATATACATGTTTAAAAGGGAGAGTATTAGGAACTAAAGAAGTCAATATTTGATTATAACATTCAATTTGAAAAAGCCAATATGACCTTATTACTTGCGAATTATAGGACGTTGTGGTTGTTTCATAAAAAAAGGGTAAAAAAACTATCAATGGTAATTAAATAATTAAATCTAGTATGGTAACCTTCAATTTCAAAAAAAAGTAAAAATAAAAAAAAACACAACAACAACAACAAGAGAAGAACGTGGGACGTCAATTCTTAATAATAAGAAAAAACTCAACTATAAAGTTGCTTAACTATCGTTCCATCCCACAGACGTTTATCCATTTAAGATAAAATGTGGAAGCCAAGACAGGATTGGAAGCGACAACATCCCAATTTGCTGACGTCCTCAAGTAGATCACGAGGTATGGTTCTCTTGCCTTGGAGTTTAATAAGATGGCATACTACATAACAAAGATAGAAGACATCTACAAGGAGGCAAGAAGTGAGCAAGTAGGGTTAACCACTAAGTTCCAACAAATGTACTTGACCTCACAAATTAGTTCGCTTGGAAAAATCAAGACTTGGATGACAACCAAGATACCAGGGCTAGTTTTGCACCTCTCAGGGACCCCATTGTGGTTAGAATAAGGAAATTACAAATAGATAGATGCAGTCGCAATGTACAAATGGTGAAGGCAAATTGGCCTGTCGAAGGAAATGTACGTTATGCAAAGGACATGGATACAACAAGGCAACATGCTCTCTAAGGAAATATAGCACAACTAACATGGTGGCAGACATAGAACTAACAACCAACCATCACTAGACTCCCCGTACGACCACTGTACTTCTAGTGCAGACATTAATGTGGTGGTGGTGGAAGGTGATGCTAATTACAAACCAGTGATTGGATTGAAACTGGACCCAACGTAACGCTGCATACATGCAATCAAAGGACAGGGTACTTTAAGACTGGATGGAGTGGGCATCTGATCATTCCATCTTCCCGTCTGATTACCTTGCGCATAACGCTACTCGTTTGCTCGGGATGAGGATTAGAATTAAAGCATAGTTATCACCATTAAGTAATAGTTCCAAAGTGAAGACATGAACTGATATAGTAGGTTTTACCTTTATCTTTGCTTTGCTAAGCTAATGTTGTTATCAGTCTCCTAAGTCGTTTATTTTAGTATGTTTGTTATGTTGTTTTGTTAGAGGGTTATAAATTTCCTCACAAGCTAGTTGTAATGGTTAACCTAAAATATTGAGTATTGAATACGAGTTGGTTGTTTACTATCTTCTATATCTTTTATACATAAACAACTCCTGATATTTTACTTTAAATTTTCTTCTATTTCTGAATTATATGCCAATCACCAATTTAGATAAATTCCTCTCCCAATGTAATGGAATTGGGTGAAACTGACGGTCCTATAAGAAAAAGCATCAACAATAGTCGATCATGATACGACTCATTTTTGAATGTTTATCGCGTCATGGCCTTCTCTACTTCCATGTCACTCGAAGAGGCCCGCTTGACCACGACCACTTCTGTGGCTTACAGAGACTTGTACAATAGTTAAGGTTTAATGACTAAAAAAAAAAGAAACACTATACCAACAAAAAGAGATAGCACTTTTGTTTGTCAATGAAGATGGATATCTGTGAATATCATTGCAGCATTTGAACTTACAACACCTACAACACACAGCGGGGCCTCATATACGCAAACGGCTTACCCCACTGGCCCATTTTGAACTGGTGGCCTGTAAACTACGGTGCTATTTGCATGTTGGCATTGAAGTGTAATGACAATTGCACCATTTATTTATTACTAAAAATTTGGAGATTATGTTGCTTTTATCTTGGGAGACTTGGCAGTTAACCCCCTCTCCCTTCTCAATTTAAATCCCACCACAAACTCAGTTATAAACAGTATAAAACCTCACATGCTATAATAACAAAAAAAAATTACTACAGTGTAAAGCTCTCACATACTACAATAAAAGTGGTTATAACTAATCGTTTCTACCAATCTTTCAAACACCACATAAGATTGATTTTGCCTACATTTTTGTATATATTCACCACCAACCCCACCGTCTTCCCTAAACACGCTCCTCCATAACTCCTAAACGATTTCACCAAAAAAACCAACAGAACGGTACAAAAATTACCTCCCAAACGAGCTGGTTCAGGGAATAAAGCCTGTGCAAAGCCAAGAAAGCCCCTATACCTAGCCTCTTTCTTCACAATGAGTCAAATCAAACAGCTTACATACAAGCTGTGATTCAATATGCCGTTGCCACATGTATGTAGTTTCGGCGCAACTGTTGTACCGAAGAAAAAGCCTATATATATAAATTATATTTTAAATTTACGTATATATGATATTGCTAAGGAGGCATCATCGTGGACGGTCAGGGGACAGGACACTATGCATTTTGGTACTAGGTTATTAGTCACCCGATAAAGAATACGTTCGTAGCCCAATTTCAAATTCAAAAAAGTACAACTCAAAAACAAATGAAAAAAAAAAAAAAGGAAACATATACAATATAAAAAGAGCTGGTCCATTGTTTGCCTCCCCATGTGAGAGTGCCATATTGTTAATTCGCGTGAATCTTGTGTATACGCTTTGTGCAATTATTTGAGTTTAATATTGTTCAACATCCCCAAAGCATAAGTTCTTTGAGTGAGAATTATTAATAAGCTATGCTTGTCCTATTTTATAGTGGCCAGCAAAAACAAATTATATATATGTTGTCTTATATATATCAGTTGGGTGGCGATTTAAACTTAGAACTTTAATATTTCAGTTGGGTGTGTGGAAAATATTGCAATGCCTTCTTTTTTTTAGTATAAATTTCAAAGAGCTGGTTTTTCATAGGAAAGTTAATTTATGATGTAAACTTTTTAATTTTGTCTAACATTTTTACATGCTCGCTCGTGTACATAGGAGAAATTCTCGAAGGGTAATTCTATTATTGTAATGTTGTAGATTTTGTAAAAATTCTTATTAATTATTGGTTTAGGGAAAGAATTATTTTGATATAAATAGTATGTCACGCCCCAAATCTGAAAGGCGACATGGCTGGTTAATTAAGTTAATTAAAAAAACATGATTGATTTAAAACTTTTTAAGATGTTCATCGAATTATTAAAGCAGATAAAACAAAATGAATTAATAAAGCAAATGAGTATGAGATGGGCCCTAGGGGACCCACAGTAGTGCACACACAGAGTGTCGACATCAATAATATATATATATATACAACCACAATCCAAATTAAACAAAATGAATTAAAATATTACATGCCTTGTTCAACTAAGTGAATAACCTAATTAGAGGGAATTCCTACGGTCCACGGGTTCTTCCAAGCTCCTCAATCGTCTCTAAGCTATATTCCACCTAGAGGGGGGAAGTTTAAAACAAATAAAATATGAGCAAAAGGCTCAGTATGACTAAGCTTTAAAAAACATTTAATTTGAATATGAAATTTAACATTAATACATAATTTATAAAACACAATAAATGAATAAAATTCAATCTTACCAATCTAGACTTATTGTTGATCCAGAATGAAATTCATTATTGTTATCTTGGGCAGACCATTAATATCACCACCGTAGTGGCCCAGCTAGGTTTGAGGACCTGCTCCTAAGGTTGCACTCTACATGACTCAATCTTTGAGTATAGCATTATGCCCTAAATTATCATTCCGAACGGTATTCATGACACGTCTGGTGTTATATCATTATTTAGGCCTCATCTTACCGAGTATTTTTATTTATATTCATTATTTAGTTCATTATGATCATCCATTACTCGACAAATAATGAAAAATACTAAGAAAGTCATCTCAATCATTTTGAAAGAAATCATTTTTGTTGCCAAAATCCTTTTGAAAACAAGGCTACTAAAGAAAAGGAGGTATAGAGTCCAACCTCGATATCTTGCATGTGACTCAACACCGCAGTCTTGACCGTCTATATGTTAGCTCTACCGAACCATGAACAACCTTAAAGGTAAACTAAGTTTATCAATACCTACCTTAAAGTAATCTACATTACTATACTACCTCATGGTGTCTTAGTATGCCTTTAAAGTTCACAAAATTATATCATAAGGTCAAAGTCTTTATCTAGGTTTTAAATGGTGAAAAATGTTAAAAAACAACAAAATTTTATAGAGTCTGGTCGGCCTGCTAAACTTCCCTATCTGGCCTACCAAACTACACAGTTCGGCCTATCAGCCATACAACACCAGCTTGCCAAACTCTCCCAAGTTTGGCCTGCCAACGATATGAATCCGGCATGCCAAACTCATGAGTCCAACCTATCGATGCTCATGATCGGCTTACGGAACTAGAAAAATCTGGGAGGTCTGAGACTTCGAGTTTCAGCCTCCCCGAGCTCAAAATCTCATTCTAAACCTGTTTTTCAATTCCCAGAGTATGTGTCATGTTCATGAATGAAAGAAAAACACATTGGAAAACATTTAAACACTTTTTAACAAGTTTTACATAGAAATTTTTAAATTATTCCAAAAATGAAAAAAAGAGATAAAGCTTGATTTAGCTTAATTTCGCCCAATCAAACTTAGATTCATGAGGGTTTAGGTTAGGGGTGAATGGCAGGCGGTTTGATGGTTTTTGGGCAGGTGCGGTGCGGTTTTTTTGGATGACGGGTTGCCGATTAACCAACCTGCAAACCGCCCACCACATGGCGGGCTGTTTTGGTTTGGTTTTGGGTGGTTGCGGGTGGGTTGAGGCGGTTTAGACCTATGTTATTGCTCAATGTAATTTTTTGGATCTTTTTTTTAGAAAGTGAAGAAAATTTATAGAAAATATAAGATGATAATACATAAAGCATTCCCAACAAGTTTGATGCTTAAAGACAGTGACCATATTCAAAAGTACAAATTAAGAAACATAATCATTCACTGCAACAAGAAACATCAACTACATATAAAGTGATGAACAAAGTCAAGAGTCCATAAAGATTAAAGCCTATTCACTAGGTTCAAAAATAATAAGAATGCTACAAATGAAATGATGAACAAAGTCAAGTGCTCTTTTTCTTTTAGGGCTTTTTCTACTAATTTACTTGATTTGAATTTTGATCACTTCACAAAATAATAGGAGAATTTTCAGTTTCTAATATGTCAAGAGGCAGCCGAGCCCATGCTTGAAGTGTTGGATTGTTCAATCATCTCTAAAATAAGAACAAAATCAAATAAATGATAAGTTTTTTTAAAAAAATATATAGGCGGGCGGGTGCGGGTTGAACCGCCCTCAAAAACTTAAAACCAAACCCACCCACCGAATATATTGATGAGCGTTGCTAACGTAAACCCGCTTTTTTTGAGATGGGCAGGCTCGAGCGCGGGCGGTTGGCGGGTGTAGAGCGGTTTTTGTACAGCCTTAGTTTAGGTTCTACTAACTTAGATAGAAGGGTTTATAAGCTCAAACAAACTCGAATTTCAACAAGAATAAAAATTGAAGAATTAGGGCAAAAGTTTGAGATTTTGGAAATAAGGGAATCTAACCTCGATTTGGAGCTTTGAAACAAGTTTGTGGAAGCCCAATCGTGTTTCTCGACCTTCAATCCAGCTAAGAATCAAAGCTTCAGCTCCAATTTTTGAAACAAAATTGAAAGAGAGACGGGAGAGGGAGAGGCTGCGTAAGAGAGAGGAAAGAGAGAGAGAGAGTGAGAGGAGAGTAAGAGAGGAGAGAATAAATAGAGAAAAGAAGGGTGGTTTTGTAGAGTGAAAACCACATCGAACACATGGTTTCACAACAGAGACATATCGAGTATTTTGACAAATTGTTTTGTTTCAAAATTCAAAACAACAAAAAGAAATAATTAAAAATGAGATTAATTTAAAAATACCAAAAAAACAATTAAATTTAATCTAAATTACATTAAGACACGTTAATTCACCACTTTACACTAATTACACTTAATTAAATATCTGAGTGTTACATAGTAGCTCGGTATGTTCTTAGTTCTTGATATATAAGCAGTACTACAAATATTTTTGTAACGTCCCGAATTTTATTTAACATTAATGTAATGTAAATGATGAATTAGTGTGCCATAATTAAAGTTTTAACTTTAATTAGATTATTTGGTTGGATTTTTAGTTTTTGGTTTGTTTTGTTAAATTGATACATTTAAATGATTTCTTATGGATTTAAAATGATGTTTTGAGTTTTAAAACACAACAATTTGTAAAATGTTAAAAATACTCCATTTTGCAAAACCGTGGGCGGCACATGGTTTTCGCACAGTAAAACCGCCCACCGATTTTCTCTATTTATTTCCCTCTTCTCTCTCTCTCTCCTCACTCTCACGTTTCACTATCTCTCTCTTCTCTCTCTCTCTCGGCAGCTCCCTCTCTCTCTCTCAATCTCTTTCAAAAATTTTTGAACTCCATTCGAATCCAAGCTTCGGGACAGCAAGGAGGAAGCTCGGGGACGTGATTCGGTAACCGAGAACGCGGATTGAAGCTTCGATTCGAGGTTAGATTCGAAATTTCTAAACTTTTTACAAAATTTTCAATTTTGTGTGTTTTTGAAATCTAAGTTTGTTTTAGCTTAGAAAACCATGGATTTGTGTTAAACGAGCTTAGAACAATTAGAATCTAAGCCTAGATTGAAGAAAAACGGATTGGATTCAAGATTTTTCATTTTTCTCCTCTTTTTCTCATTTTTGGATTTTTGAGGATTTCGAGTTTAAATGTTGTTTAAATGATTCCAAACATGTTCTAGAATGTTTTTCTATCAACTGTAGTTGTTTTTCATGCCTGGGATTTGAGAAAAACAAGTTAGAAATAAGATTTGGATTTTGGGGATCGAGAAACCCGTGGCTGGGATTTCTGGATCTTCCCAGTTCGGCAGGCCGAAGTTCATGTTCGGCAGGCCGGAGTGATGATCGGCAGGCCGGTGTTCTTCCGACCGGCAGGCCGAATCTGGGGAAATGTTCGGCAGGCCGAACCTTGTTTCCGGCAGGCCAAACTGTGCAGTTCGGCAGGCCGACCGAGGCATGGAAAATTTTGTGATTTTTACCCGTTTTCCCTGTTTTGAACCCTGATTTAAATCCCAACCTTATAGGATGATTTTAATGATACAAATGGCACACTAGGACATCATGAAATGATTTAGTAACATAGAATGTCTCGAACTAGATATTAATTGACTTAGTTTGTATCTAGGATCGTTCGTGGTTCCGTGGAGCTAACGTATAGCGGACCGGGATTACGGTGTGGGGTACCGGCACGAGTACTGAGGTAGGACTTCTATCCTATTTCTTTGGTAGCCTGGTTTTGAAATGATTTGGCTTTGAAAATGATTTCTATCAAAATGTTTTCAACGGTTGTTTGGAAATGGTTTTATCGGTTATATTTTAATATACCGTGACATGAAATGAATTTCATAATGAATGTAATTGACAACACTCGGTAATTGGGTTTTGAATGACAATGATAATAAACACTAAGGCATGATGCCATATCAGAGATCGGGTCGTGTGACGATCGACCTTGGGGGCAGGTCCTCGAAACCCAGCTGGGCCACTACGGTGGTGATATCATGGTTTGCCTAGGTAAAAGTAAACTGGTGTTTTGATTTGACGAGTGAACTGTTCTGTGTCAGAACGGTTCTACTCAATTTATTTATTTATTTATTCAAGTTCCCTTTCTGTATAACTCTTGATAATGTTATGTTTCTTTGCATTAAATTATTTTATAAAACTTAGTCCTACTGAGCCTTTTGCTCACGTTTTATCTATTTTTAAATTCCCCCCCCCCCTTCTAGGTGGTTTCCTATTTAGGTTTGGAGAAGATTCTTCGGACCGAACTCAGGAGCAATAGGAGAATTTATTTACATTCTGTATTTATTAATCAAGGCATGTAAGACTTAACTTTATTTGTACTTGGACTGTAATTGTATTTATGATATTGTCAGAACCATGTGTGTGCACAAGTTGTGGGTTGTGGAACCCATATTCGCGATTTTTATTTAATTGCTATTATTTGCTTAATATTTATAAATTCTTTTATAAAATGTGGTGGAAAATCTTCTTAATTTCTTACTTAATTTGATTCTCAAACTCTCGGTTTTTTTAATCAAATTCTCTTTTAATTAATCTAAATATTCTGCCACGTCACCTCCCGTACTCCGGGGCGTGACAGAATGGTATCAGAGCTCAAGGTTATGAACCTTGGGAATTGTGCACACATAGGTTTGACAATGAAATACCTCTGACAGTCCAAATTTTGTTTTCAGAAGTGAGAGAATGGCACCTAGACGTCGCTCGACAGCTGACGCCGAGTTCGGAAATGATGAGGGCCTGATGAGGTCTATGATTGCGGCTTTCCGACAGATGGCAGGCAGGGCTAGACCGGAAGACTCCAGTGTTGGTAGTCGGCATGCTTTCTTTAAGGAATTTCGACGGGCGTCTATTCCGACTTTTGATGGCAATGGGGATCCGCAGTTAGCAGAGTATTGGTTGGATTCGATCTTGAAGCATCTTGATACCCTTGGTGTGCCTGAGGAGTATCGTGTGGAATTCGCGGCGTATAAGCTCGAGGGTGGCGCTAACACCTGGTGGAAACAAACTAAGCGTCTGGAGCGCGGTGGCGATATCGGTTGGGACAAGTTCGAGGATCTGTTCTATGATCGGTATTTTCCGCAGGGATATAGAGATCAGAAGGCAGCTGAGTTTTATAGATTGCAGCAGGGTGATATGTCAGTTCGGGAGTATGAGGCGAAGTTTAGCGAGTTGGCTAGGTTTGCTCCATCAGCTGTGGCATCGGAGCGCGAGAAATGCATCAAGTTCCAGGAAGGACTTAAGGCTCCTATTCGGCGGTAGTTGGTTGCTCTACGGCTTAGGGGTTTCGGAGAGCTTGTGTCGTCGGCGATCTCCGTGGAGAATGATTACGTGCAGTATTGTGAGGACCGAGCCAAGGCTTCAGGAGGACCGCAGAGGAGTGGCAGGAAGAGCACCAGTAGTCGTCCAGCTCCGGGGAAAGGCAAGCAAGGCGGTGCGACCAGTGGCAGCAGCAGTTCGTCTGGCAGCGGACGCAGCAATCCCTACAGCTTTCATTGTCATTTCTGTCAGCAGCCCGGACACATCAAGAGGAATTGCCCTATCAGGAGTGCTCGTCTTGGATCGCAGACCGGGGAGGATGCCAGTCGTTCATCTCAGCCTCAGCCTCAGACCCTACCTCCGCCTTCGCAGTACCCGCAATTGCAGTATCCGCAGTTTTCTCCTCAGCAATTCTCGTATCCGGCACGGGGACAGCAGCCGCAGTATTTTCAGCGCAGTGTTCCTCAGTATAGAGCACCGAGTACAGGTAGTGTGCAGTCGTCTCCATCTCAGCAGCATCGGCCGAGTAATCCAGGACCCAGCAATATCGGTAGAGGAAAAGGGAAAGCGCCAGTGCAGGTTCATGCAATGGCATCTGGAGGGTCAGATTCTCAGATTGGTAACGCGGTTGTCGATGGTATGGTTTTGGTTTCCAGATCTCTAGCTCGCGTTTTATTTGATACCGGTGCCTCTCATTCTCTCATTTCGAGTTCTTTTGTACATGCCTTGGGATTAGAGATAGAAGAGTTTAATGAACCCCTAGTTATAACTTCTCCCTTGGGGCGGGTGTGTATGAATTGTATGTGTAAATCATGTAAAATAAAGATTGGGGATGAGATTTTGAAAAGTGATTTGATTGTACTCCCCATGAGTTCCTATGATGTGATTTTAGGAATGGACTGGTTGTCCAGGTATAGTGCAGTTGTGGACTGCCAACTTAGAAAAGTGACCCTAGTGTCTGATAGGGGGACGGTAATCACTTACCAGGGTGGTGGTGATTGGCTAATGAGTGAGCGTCTCATGAAGTCATGTTTAGGAGGGCGAAGGAATCTAGATTGTTTTGCTTTTCTTGCCAATCTAGATTGCGAGCCCTATGTTTCGAGTAATAGTGTAGCGATTCCGGTGGTTGGTGAGTTCGAGGATGTTTTCCCTGACGAGTTGCCAGGATTACCACCGCATCGGGAGATTGAGTTTGGTATTGAGTTGTTTCCAGGGACATCACCGATTTCTATGGCACCTTATCGGATGGCGTCGGCAGAAATGAAGGAATTGAGGAAGTAACTTCAGGAGCTAGCTGATAAAGGATATATTCGGAATAGCACATCTCCGTGGGGAGCACCAGTTTTGTTCGCTAAGAAGCACGATGGGACTCTCAGGTTATGTGTGGATTATCGGCAGTTGAATCGTGTTACGGTGAAGAACAAGTATCCCTTGCCTAGGATTGATGAGCTATTTGATCAGTTGGGAGGTTCGCGATACTTCTCAAAAATTGATTTGCGGTCAGGTTATCATCAGCTCAGGATCAAGGAAGAGGATATTCCCAAGACAGCTTTTAGGACTCGGTATGGGCACTTCGAGTTTCTGGTTATGTCGTTTGGGTTGACGAATGCTCCAGCAGCTTTTATGGATTTGATGAACAGGATATTTAGGCCGTATCTAGATCAGTTTGTGATCGTGTTCATCGATGATATTCTTGTGTATTCTAAGACTTGGGAGGAGCATAAGCAGCATCTTCGGATCGTGCTTCAGACTCTGCGGGAGCACCAGTTGTATGCTAAGAGGGAAAAGTGTGAGTTCTGGTTGACTGAGGTCAAATTTCTGGGTCATGTCATCTCGGAGCATGGTATTTCAGTGGATCCGTCCAAGATTGAAGCTATATTGGAGTGGGAACGACCAAGGAATGTAGCAGAGATTCGCAGCTTCTTAGGTCTTGCTGGATATTACAGGAAATTTGTAAAGGACTTTTCGAAGATTGCAGCTCCGTTGACGAGATTGATCAAGAAAAACGTCAGGTTTGAGTGGGATGAAGACTGTGAGTCTGCTTTTCAGGAATTGAAGAACCGGTTGACTTCAGCTCCAGTATTAGTTATTCCTAGTAGTGACGAGCCGTATGAGGTTTATGCTGATGCTTCAGGGCGCGGACTTGGATGCGTGTTGATGCAGCATGGACGTGTAGTAGCGTACGGATCGAGACAGCTACGACCTCACGAGCGGAATTGTCCTACTCACGATTTAGAGCTTGCAGCGGTGGTTTACGCGCTGAAGATTTGGAGGTGTTACTTGTATGGAGCATCGTTTCAGGTCTTCTCCGATCATAAGAGTTTGAGGCATTTATTCACTCAGAGGGATCTCAACTTGAGGCAGCGCAGATGGGTGGAGTACATGGAGGATTATGATTTCGCGTTGCAGTATCATCCCGGGAAAGCTAATGTGGTAGCGGACGCGCTTAGCAGGAAGTCTTCAGGGATTCTCGCTTGTTTGATTTTTGAGGACTGGAGCAAGGATGCGACAGTGAGTGAGTATCGGCTGCAGTATCATGAAGACGGTGATCGATTTTTGTTGTATCATGTGGAAGCAACTCCAGCTCTTGTTCGGATGGTGAAGCAAGGTCAGTGGCAGGATCGACATTTGCAGGGGATTTGGTCGCGGATTCAGAACGGAGAGCAGTTCGAGGAATGGAGCGTGCATGCAGATGGATCGTTGTACTTCCGGGAGCGTCTTGCAGTTCCAGTTATCGCCGAGGTGACGAAAACCGTTCTAGACGAAGCTCATAGGTCTCAGTTCGCTATTCATCCGGGGAGCACCAAGATGTATCGTGATTTGAAGAGGCACTATTGGTGGAGAGGCATGAAGAAAGATGTTCGCGAGTACGTGGCCAAGTGTTCGACGTGTCTTCAGGTGAAAGCCGAGCATCAGAAGCCTGCAGGTCAGCTTCAGCCGCTTCCTATTCCAGGGTGGAAATGGGAGCATGTGACGATGGATTTTCTCACAGGTTTGCCGAGGACGGAAGCAGCGGCATGATGCAGTTTGGGTTGTAGTCGACAGGTTGACGAAATCGGCGCATTTCATTCCGTTTAGGTCGACGTGTTCCAGGAAGATTCTCGGAGAGTTGTATATGCAGAACATTGTGAGGTTGCATGGAGTTCCTTTGTCCATCACCTCTGATCGAGACACCAGGTTTAATGCTAAGTACTGGAGGAGTTTTCAGGAGGCTTTGGGTACGGATTTGAACTTCAGTACGGCGTTTCATCCTCAGACTGATGGGCAGTCTGAGTGGGTTATTCAGGTTCTCGAGGATATGTTGCGTGCTTGTGCGTTGGACTTCGGCGGGAATTGGAAGCAATGTTTGCATTTGGCAGAGTTCGCGTACAACAATAGTTATCAGGCGAGTATCGGTATGGCACCATTTGAGGCGTTGTATGGGCGACCGTGTCGGTCACCTGTGTGTTGGGCCGAGCCGGAAGATAGAGTTATTCTTGGGCCAAATGAGATTCGTGACAGCAACGAGAAAGTCGCGGTGATTCGGGATCGATTGAGAGCAGCTCAGAGTCGGCAGAAGAGCTACGCAGATAGGAGACGTAGACCCTTAGAGTTCGCGGTTGGAGATTTTGTTCTCTTGAGGGTGTCGCCTCGTAAGGGAACTATGCGGTTCGGAGTGAGTGGGAAACTCGCGCCGAGGTATATTGGGCCGTTCGAGATCACTCAGCGAGTTGGTGTGGTCGCTTATCGGCTTGATCTTCCGCCCGAACTTTCTCATGTGCACGATGTGTTTCATGTGTCGATGCTTAGGAAGTGTCCACCTAAGCAGGGTAAGATAGTATCGTTTCGCGATGTGCAGGTTCAGGAGGATACGACGTACGAAGAAGTGCCAATTCAGATTATCGACCGGAAAGTGATTAGCTTGCGTCGTCGTGAGATACCGTTGGTAAAGGTCGTGTGGCAGCATCACGGGGTTGATGAAGCCACTTGGGAACTAGAGTCGAGTATGCGGGAATTGTATCCGCATTTGTTTTGCTTTTGAGATGAGTTGTAAATTTCGAGGACGAAATTTCTTTTAGGGGTGGAGAGTTGTAACGTCCCGAAATTTATTTAACATTAATGTAATGTAAATGATGAATTAGTGTGCCATAATTAAAGTTTTAACTTTAATTAGATTATTTGGTTGGATTTTTAGTTTTTGGTTGTTTTGTTAAATTGATACATTTAAATGATTTCTTATGGATTTAAAATGATGTTTTGAGTTTTAAAACACAACAATTTGTAAAATGTTAAAAATACTCCATTTTGTAAAACCGTGGGCGGCACATGGTTTTCGCACAGTAAAACCGCCCACCGATTGTCTCTATTTATTTCCCTCTTCTCTCTCTCTCTCCTCACTCTCACGTTTACTCTCTCTCTCTCTCTCTCTCTCGGCAGCTCCCTCTCTCTCTCAATCTCTTTCAAAAATTTTTGAACTCCATTCGAATCCAAGCTTCGGGACAGCAAGGAGGAAGCTCGGGGACGTGATTCGGTAACCGAGAACGCGGATTGAAGCTTCGATTCGAGGTTAGATTCGAAATTTCTAAACTTTTTACAAAATTTTCAATTTTGTGTGTTTTTGAAATCTAAGTTTGTTTTAGCTTAGAAAACCATGGATTTGTGTTAAACGAGCTTAGAACAATTAGAATCTAAGCCTAGATTGAAGAAAAACGGATTGGATTCAAGATTTTTCATTTTTCTCCTCTTTTTCTCATTTTCGGATTTTTGAGGATTTCGAGTTTAAATGTTGTTTAAATGATTCCAAACATGTTCTAGAATGTTTTTCTATCAACTGTAGTTGTTTTTCATGCCTGGGATTTGAGAAAAACAGGTTAGAAACAAGATTTGGATTTTGGGGATCGAGAAACCCGTGGCTGGGATTTCTGGATCTTCCCAGTTCGGCAGGCCGAAGTTCATGTTCGGCAGGCCGGAGTGATGATTGGCAGGCCGGTGTTCTTCCGACCGGCAGGCCGAATCTGGGAAAATGTTCGGCAGGCCGAACCTTGTTTCCGGCAGGCCGAACTGTGCAGTTCGGCAGGCCGACCGAGGCATGGAAAATTTTGTGATTTTTACCCGTTTTCCCTGTTTTGAACCCTGATTTAAATCCCAACCTTATAGGATGATTTTAATGATACAAATGGCACACTAGGACATCATGAAATGATTTAGTAACATAGAATGTCTCGAACTAGATATTAATTGACTTAGTTTGTATCTAGGATCGTTCGTGGTTCCGTGGAGCTAACGTATAGCGGACCGGGATTACGGTGTGGGGTACCGGCACGAGTACTGAGGTAGGACTTCTATCCTATTTCTTTGGTAGCCTGGTTTTGAAATGATTTGGCTTTGAAAATGATTTCTATCAAAATGTTTTCAACGGTTGTTTGGAAATGATTTTATCGGTTATATTTTAATATACCGTGACATGAAATGAATTTCATAATGAATGTAATTGACAACACTCGGTAATTGGGTTTTGAATGACAATGATAATAAACACTAAGGCATGATGCCATATCAGAGATCGGGTCGTGTGGCGATCGACCTTGGGGGCAGGTCCCGAAACCCAGCTGGGCCACTACGGTGGTGATATCATGGTTTGCCTAGGTAAAAGTAAACTGGTGTTTTGATTTGACGAGTGAACTGTTCTGTGTCAGAACGGTTCTACTCAATTTATTTATTTATTTATTCAAGTTCCCTTTCTGTATAACTCCTGATAATGTTATGTTTCTTTGCATTAAATTATTTTATAAAACTTAGTCCTACTGAGCCTTTTGCTCACGTTTTATCTGTTTTTAAATTCCCCCCCCCCCCTTCTAGGTGGTTTCCCATTTAGGTTTGGAGAAGATTCTTCGGACCGAACTCAGGAGCAATAGGAGAATTTATTTACATTCTGTATTTATTAATCAAGGCATGTAAGACTTAACTTTATTTGTACTTGGACTGTAATTGTATTTATGATATTGTCAGAACCATGTGTGTGCACAAGTTGTGGGTTGTGGAACCCATATTCGCGGTTTTTATTTAATTGCTATTATTTGCTTAATATTTATAAATTCTTTTATAAAATGTGGTGGAAAATCTTCTTAATTTCTTACTTAATTTGATTCTCAAACTCTCGGTTTTTTAATCAAATTCTCTTTTAATTAATCTAAATATTCCGCCACGTCACCTCCCGTACTCCGGGGCGTGACAATTTTAATACTATTTGGTAAGCTATAAGGACAAATTGATGTTGATTTAAAATCACGAAAACGAGCATAATTGAAGAACTTATACCTGTTTATTTTAATTGTAAAGAATCTATTTTATCTTAATTTAAAAAATGACATAAATTATTAAGTCGTTAAATCTATTCATTCTTTATCATGAAAAAATACAATAACATTAAGATTCTAACATCATTCAACTAAACTTCTTTCTTCATGACTGTTATTTTGTCTTATTATTGATTTTTCCATTTGTGTGTGGTGTGTGTGATGACTATCCACCAAAAGAATAATCGAGAAAGTAGTTGAGATGGAGATAAATATATTGTTTTTCTCGTGATGATGTAAGGACACAAACAATGCCAGCATATGTGATCACAAATTTCATTTTCAATTTTGGATTAATAATTCACATTTCTTGTTTTGAAAAATTCTCGGAATCTAAAAATAGAACAGTGGCGACCGGTTAACAAAAATGGTTAAAAGTTAGGTCTCATGCACGTACTAATCATGGGTTCCCTTTCAAATTCTAACCCAAAAAATACTGAAGAGATGGGAGCTTTCAACCGTATATAGTACATTCTACACTAAACCAAAAATGGTTAAAAGTTAGGTCTCATGCACGTACTAATCATGGGTTCCCTTTCAAATTCTAACCCAAAAAATACTGAAGAGAGATGGGAGCTTTCAACGGTATATAGTACATTCTACACTAAATTGGTGAAAATCAAATCAAAACAATATATATATATATATATATATAACTAATGTAATCTATAACAAATAGACGGTTCAAAGCAATACCATATCGATAGACATATAAAAATATGCTTCCGTATAATTTGCATATAAATAAAAAAATCAAGGGAAGTTTTTCTTTTCTTAATTGTTTCTACTTGACAAAAACGGTAAATCTACACTCTTACCTCAAAATATTCAACTTTAAGATTAAAAAAAAATGCTTGCTTTTTAAAGTAATTTTTTTACTTGCATATATTAGTGTTTTCTTATAGAAGCACCTATTTTGTTTCCTTTTTTCTTCTTTTTGTAAAAAAATTTAAATTTGGTTGGTGGAATGTATGAGCTACATGGTTGTTGGTTTAGAAAAATAAAAAATGAAAACTGTTATCCTCCAAAAAAAAAAAAAGAAAAATGTTGAACACATGAAAGTAGTGAATTAGCTCATATTCAAAGAAAGCACGCAATGATATCAACAGAAAATATATGCAGCCCACGCGACTTCTGTGATTTTTTTTTTCTCAAAATCTTTTTTCTCAAGAAAAATCTTCTGGGAAACGTGAAGAAAAAGCGGTCAACTTCAAGGAAGAAAAATAATAAATAAAACGAAATCATGCGTTATTTAAAAATTTGACTAAGTACTTTTATTTTCTTTTATTTTATTTATTTTGCTAATGTACTAGAATTAATGACACCTTTTTTGTATCGGTCAGCTTTTTTTTTTAAGAGGACCACCACTAACATTATGGTATGTTAATTAGCATATCGCATCTTAAAACATTGAACCGTAAAACAAAAAGAATATAAAATTGAACCCTAAAACATCCGAGAAAACAACTAAAAATTCATGCCCTCTCACAAAGAGCATGCATGTAATTGCGTAGTACCGATGACGTGATCAACTTCTTAGTTGCTTACATCACACCCAAATAAATTACAGTCGAAGTAACTATTGCAATATTTATTATAGTAACATAAAAATTTAAGAAAGGAAGAAAATATATTTTTTTCTCAAATATATATATATATTGTTTCGAAAAATAAATGGCACAGAACAGGCCACGTAGATTCACAGCATAAGAAACGCGTGTAAGTTTTAATGCCTCTTCAGTCTTCACTACGAAATTGGAACATTCAATGCACATAAACTGTTTGTTGCCTTGGCCTTTAACTTACAATCACAAACTATCTGTCTTAATAACTGCCATAATTTTTTTTTAGGCTTTACTTGACAACATTATTTTAATTGTATAGTTTTAACAGTTGAAGTATAAAATTCTCTAATGCTATAATTAAAAATAAAAATTATTAAAAATGTAAAGCTCTTACATGTTTATTTTAACTTTTTATTCTAGTTGTATTATCAAACGTAATTTTAAGAATATTTGTGAATGAGATTTCATATAAATTTCTTTCACTACAAGAAAAACTACATTTAACGACATATTATTTACAACGTGTAGTTTTTGAATGTCGTTGAAAAGTACATATAACGACATCTCCAACAAAGATGTCATTAACGACATTTAAAACAATAATTAACGACATCTATATAGATGTTGTATTAAATGTCTCCTTTTAACGACAATAGTTTAGTGTCGTTAAATTATTTAACGACAAGTAGGAGATGTGGTCAAAGCCTTGGAGATTCCACGACACCTTTTATTGACGACATCTTGACCAATATCATCTATAGATATTTAATATGACATTTATATTTAATATGACATCTATATAGATGTCGTTAATTATTGTTTAGTACCGACATCTATATTTAATATGACATCTATATTTAATATGAGATAGTTTAGTACCGACACTAAACTATTGTCGTTAAAAGGAGATATTTAATATGACATCTATATAGATGTCGTTAATTATTGTTTTAAATGTTATTAACGATACGTTTGTTGGAGATGTCGTTGTATGTACTTTTTAACAACATTTAAAAATTATATGTCGTGAATAATATGTCGTTGATGAAATTAAGACACATATTTAAAAGAAAGTTGTAATCTCACCCGTCAAGATGTTACACTAATTTATTTCTCTGAAAAAAAGTTGGACATATTTGACTATTCTTTAATTGATAAAGAAAAATTAGGACTTGCAGAACTACTTTCGCTAATTATACGACGCTTATTGGAAAAAAAAAAAAAAAAAGGTTCAAAAATTCATTTTAAAGTTGACAAATTAATTCCATCTCGTACATGATTCTCAAGAAAAGAAAGAGAGAGAGAGAGAAGATAATTAATAGACGCATTAAATTTGCCAAACATTAGATCGGAAGTAGTTGTCTTGATGTCATTCAAGTAATATAACTAATTTAATATTTTTCTGTAAGACTTAAAAACTTTGATAGTCCTTTTCAAAAAAAAAAGAAAAAAAAGTGATAGTTGGTTTAATTTGATATAATATTTGGTTTTTTATATTCCAACTTTTCGTGCAGACTCAACTGGTCCCAAAGCATGCGTGACAAGACGAAGCCAAGGGGTGGAAACTATGCCTCCACATAATGTATTTGCGTTTTCACATTTAATTATTGTAACCACTTAAAGGTTCTTGACGACCAAAATAAAATTGTGACAGAATATGATTCCAAGATTCAAAATAATGAGATTTTTAAATACCCTCTAGTAAAAAAAAAAAAAAAAGCCTTAGATATATATTAAGTTCCGTTAAGTTTGTATGCTTTTTTAATTTTGATATAATTTTGACTAAATCTAACATTAATAAATATTCATATTAAATTTTGACAATTTTTTATTGTTTTTAATCTTAACATAATTTTGACTAAATCTAACATTAATAAATATATATTACAATAAGACATATATATATATATCCTTTCATACCAGTAAAAAAATATTAAAAAGAAGAGGCTCTATAGGATCAGTCAAGTGCGCAATCCCAACTTTTTAATAAACAAAAGGGGAAGTGACTTGGAGTCAAGAAAACGATCAATTATCATTGTCATCAATTTTAGGTGGGGGAGACTGTAAGATATTGCTTGGACGATATTGACACATCCTCTTTTTATTTTTATTTTTATTTTTATTTTTTGGGTTTAAAATCTAAATAGGCATTTTCAATAGAATTTTGATGGCTTTTCAATGACCCAAAAACCTACCCCACTAACTTACCATCGAATTCACCTCACAAAATTTATTTTTATTTTTTCCTAAGAAAGAGACACGCTTAGATATACATATACGTATACATATACATATTTGCATACATATATATTGATAGAGAGGAGTACAATTTTTTTTTCTCGCTAATTGTTCCATCAATTAAACAGCATTTAATTTTGAATTATTTTTACTATTTAGTCTTTATTATGTGGTTATATTTTTTAAATTAAACTATTTTTTATGGAACAGTCAATGAGACCAAAAAAAAAAGGAAGAAACTGATTGAAACTCGTTCATAAACCAGCTATGAAAGTACCACTTCCTGCAAAAAAAAAAATTGGAATAAAGTATATTTTTTTGTCATTAAACAAATCAACTGTGAGATCCTTTAAAAAAAAATCAACTGTGAGATCACGTAGACGCACGATCTCCGTGGAATAATTTGTACACGAACCTAACGTCATATTGTCTTATTTATATCACTACTATATTTTAAGCTTTATTTGGTAACATTATTAAAATTTATTAGTTTTAACTTTTATAGTATAAAATTTTTATATATTATAGTACAAAAGTATGTTATATTGTAAAAACTCTCATATACGGCAATATTTTAGTTTCAACATTAACTACATTTCTAAACATACTATTAATTTTGTTAGGGTGTTTAAAACTTTAGTTGTAATCCATTAGTTACAACTGTAAATAGTATAAAACTCTCAATAACTACAATAAAAAATAAAAAATTATTAAAATATAAAATTTTTATATGCTATAATTTTTATATTTAAAATAGTTATTTAAAACAAAACAAAATCAACTTGCTTAAAATGTTTAAAATAAGCTAGATATTATTCCTACGTGTACGTACTTTCACACGGATTAGACACTTATGGATCACCGCTTGTTTTTTATTCAATCATCATAAAATTTACAGGTATATTCGCAAAGAATCTAGGGTTCAATAATTATCAAGTGATGTTTTAGCACTCCTCCTTTAACCTCAGCCACAAAAGGGATTTATTACTACTACGGACCTAAAACTTGTCTTCTCCCGACTTACCTGGCTGCACGCACTCGCTAAAAGCCACCACTTTCTTTGTGGGTTTCATTTTCAAACTTCTATACATACATACATACATATATATATATATATATATTTATATCAAATAAAAAAAACGACGCATAATTAATTAGTCAATATTTTAATGCATCGATCGTACTGACATGGACCTAACTCAAATAGGTCTACACGCACGCGAGCATGCACACACAAACTCAAACCTACATATTGTGTTTGATTCGTGTTGTGATGACCAAAATTATCACCTGTTAATGGCTAGGCACCAAAATTGTACTTGAGAGGTTCCGATCTCGATTATTGGGTGCAGATTTTGCGATCAGCCGTGGGGTGGAATTGCAGAATAGTTCAGAATATTGTTCATGTTATACACGCCTATTAGTTAATTAGTAATGACAAGACTCTCTCGGTTGGAACACAACGCAACTCTGCCCAGCCCAACACCCATTCACGTGGCACGATGGCCCCTCCGTACTGCTCCTTTTTCATTTTGTGCTTCCAACCCGTTCCACGCAAACACTCCCACCGTGCCTCCCACGTGAAAAGCCGCTGCAAACAATAATCTCTCATGGCAATCTCCCCAAATCTCGCTCTCCCTCCCTCCCTCCCCCTCTCCCCCTCCCCCATATATACCTATATCAATCTATACATGATAACACAAATATACATTGCGTATACGTCTCTCTCTCATAGTATGTTTCAGACCTTTAGAAAACCCCACATACACGCTTTTCTCTTCTTCTTTTTTTCCTCTCAGAGAAGAGGATTAGTAGTATCTTTACGTTTCCAAATCAGTGTTACTTTTGGAATCTACTGATATCACATGTGAAATAGATCTTGATCTTATAAATATTTCATTAGATAACAAGTTAAGGTTTAATAGAGTCCATCAGCGCATAATCTGTAAATAGAGTGCATTTGACAACGCAATTAAAACCAAAAGTTGAAACACATTTATTGTAGTATATAAGAGCTTTAACTGTAGCCTACTTTTGTTTTATACAATAGCATATGAAAAATTTATGCTGTAACAATTAGAATAATATAATTTGAATGATATTGCCAAACATTCTTGTAATCTATGACATGTGAGATGTGCGACTTAAAACCTTTGACTTAATAGTTGTTGAAGTCTTCAAATATAACCTCTTATCACATACCATCAGCACCATTGGTGGTATATACACATTTTTTTTAGTGTACGTTTGATATTTTACTTTCAACTCATCTCATCAGTTACGTTAAAAAGCAAATATTTGCTACAGTATAAAATTTTCACATAATACAATTCTTAAACTTAAAACTTTTATAGTTACAACTAAAGCGTCACACGGCCTTTTAAATGATCTATTGTGGATCTAGTACGTCCTCTTTCTTTTCTCACATTTATACTTTGCGACCGTCGACCTACTTCTTGTATATCTAAACATTGGAATCTTGGATAGTCTATAAAAATATGGTTGATCTTAACTTGGGCCATACTATAATAATCATAAAAAGAGAGAGAGAGAGGGGAAAAAAAAAGATAGAGTGGGGCAAACGCACTTATTGGCAGTTGCCTCATTCACTGAAGGAGTGAGTGAGTACTCATGAGCCAGCCTGGTTTAACTGCTTTTTCTTCAACATATATTATTATGCGGTTAGACAAGAAATATCTTCTTGTTTGGAAAAAGATCAGCTACATGCACACAGAAGAATTGAAGGCAATAATACAACTTTTTGAAGTTCATATAATTTGAGCTTGCTCGCTAGTCGCTAGCATATGTGAGGTCCTATTTTTTTATTTTTAATTAAGGGTGTGCAGGGTGGAGCTACACATAAATGAACGAGGGTGGACGATCGCTTTCTAAACTTTTTTGCTTTTAATATTATATATAAAATTTTATAAAAATTACATTCTACTCCTTTAAACCTTCCTAAAGTTATATATCATTTTGTTTAATTTTTCTTGACAATATTAGTATATGCTCCACTCTTAACTAAGTTTTCTATCTCCGTCTTTAAGGCTGTGAAATATAAACTATACATTTTGGGAAAGAATTAGATGTGAAATTACTATTAGATGTTACCATTACAAAATCGAAATATGACATTGAGAAAGGAATATTCTTGATTAATATGAAGACCACATTATCCCCATTCAAATTCAAACCAAATCTATTTAATATCATCCAATATTCTCGCCGATGTACTGTTCTAAATTTTCCATATCATATCTTCCCAGGAAAAAAAAAAAAAAAGAACTTATATATCATATCAGAAACTATTTTTAGTTGATTCTTATTACTGATATGATTGATAATGATTCTCAAGTGGGGCAAATACCCTGAACTTTACCGACTTAAACCCTGTTCGTACAACTTCAAAAAGGAATCTTCTATTCTACTGGATATGGTTAGGTCTGGAAATATATATATATATATATATATATATATATATATGTGGTTCATATTGGTCTTATCAAAAATCCTATATGAAGTATCTATTTTTATTTACTCTCCACGTATTAATATGATAAAAACTTAGTACATTTCAATTAAATTGATACTTACTAAAAAACTCGCTTAATATCAAATCTCTCGTTCTAATTTATTAATAAAAAATATAGAAAACAAAGAACTTAAAATCTAGCAACAAAAGCAGATAAAATAAGAAAATAATAATAATAAAGCCAATCAAAAAACAATCTAAACGAAAACAATGTCTAAAACTACAAACTATATATCCTACTCTCTTAGGAAAAAAAATTATTAGATGAAGCCCTTTTACTAGAAAAACTAAGTGGAAAAAGCTCCTTTTACTCAATTTCTCATGATCTTGTCGTCAGGCAAAATCGCCGACGAAACTTTAGGGGTCAAAAGCTTCTTGTTGTTGAGTATTTAAACTTTCTCCTTGAAGATGAATGCAAAAAGAGGAATTAGAGGCAAACCAACTAGCTAGCCCTAAAGCCTCCTTCTTGACTACACTACTGTTGATGAACCGGGAACAACAATATCTTGATTTTCCAATCCCAATTATGATTATCAACTTTATCACTCTCGGCTATTGTAGCATGATTTTTTCATGACAAGAATTACATCATCCATATCTTTTTAATCTGATCTCATCAATCATGGTACAAAAATCAAACGGGAGCTACTTCATTCAATGGATCGATATCATTAAAATTAGCTTTTGGCATTTATGTGCACGTTCAGATTAATAGCATTCTCAATAGAGTCATCAAACTAATCAAAAATTTTTGGAATTATAAACTGCAATTTGATCAATTGCGTCTATGAATTGCTTATCATCGGAATTAGTTTTCGCATCAATACCATTTTTTCATTGTTATCAAGAATCGTAAGACTATAAAATTGATTGTTGTTAGACTTGTTCATCGACTGGCAAATGTAATCATGACTATAATTAAATTGGTAAAACTTGTTTATATATATATATATATATATATATATAAAATACTATCCATCAAGATGAAAAAGATCAATATCAATTAACAAATATCAAATATGGTTTTCATAAATACCTTTTTAATTTATTTAATTGCTCAATTAAAATAACTTTCTCTCAAATAATCAATCAATAAAGAAACTAATAGTGTACAAAAAAGTTTTTGTTGAAACTAGTTTTGTCTCAGTATTTTCTTCTATAAAATATCTTTTCAATTTAAACCTTTAGTTTTAACCATGTATCTAAACAAATCTTAAACTTTTTCACATAAAAAATTCAACAAATTAAGGAGGATATGCTTTTGAATATATATATATATATATAGATAGATATATAACACTACCTGTCAAATGATTAGCAAGATCAACATCAACTAACACATTAAGGCCGAAAGGTCCGTCAAATATTGTTGCTCTATCAACTTTCGAAAGGAGTTCCCAACCCCACTCACAATTTCATATAAGATGTTTGGATGCCAACTATTCATGTTGCAAATCATAAAGCTTCAACTAAACTTGGGTATTGGTGGTTTCTTTGACAATATATATAGTTTTGGTGATGCCATGATTACAATAACAAAATGGTCTTAATAAAGAGCAGGAAGACCACACAAAGGCTATTTTCACACTTTTATTTTTGTAAATATAACATTAACATTGGTATTTATATATTGGAGACAGTCTGCTTCTTTCAATAAAAAACAGTTGTTCCAATTGACTCTTTTTTTCTTTTTTTTTTTTTAATTATTTTAACATCAAATGTAAATTTTTCTATAAATTTACGTGCCAACCTAATTGTAATATTTGTTTTATCTCCCACGTCGTTATCTTCTCTTACCATTTATTTTAAAAATATATGCAATTTTTTCTACGTGGAATATGCCATCAATAGAACTCATCATGTCCCGTCATATATTTTTGCTTGCAAAGATTCCTGTATGATATAATTTAATATTTCAATCTTATCCTTTCTTCTACTATACGTTTCATTAATTTCTCATTTTGTCATAAATCATTTGGCATTATCCACGTTTATTTTGTCTTTCACAATTTGTTGGATTGATATATAATGGATCAGATTTCAAAATGATATTGGAATATAAAACACATATGAAACGTTTATTTGTATGACCTATATATTTTTTAATGTCCGATTGCATCAGTGAATCAAATGGGTAAAATTACTTGGTCTTCTATCCAAAAACTTGGAATCAAATTTAGCTTTCAATTGTGGTAATTTAAGAAGAGACTTTTTTTTTTTTAAAGGTTAGGAAGAGCTTATATATGTTCCTTGATGTTTGATTCATCGGTCTAAAGCACCATTTAAATTAGTCTGTTACATCATTTTTCTTTACCAAATATTTAAATTTGTTTTGAAACTATGAACGAAGGAATGCTTATATAGACATTAATTTAATGTTTTAATGTGTGTATATATATATATATATATATAAATATTATGTTTAATGTTTTCTTCTTCTTTCTTTTTTTTTATTCCAGTCTTTGTAGGTTAGCTAAAAACAAAAATCTAAAAGTTCTTCAAATGAAAACCTTTTAGACCACAAAATTGGACATGCAAAGAAGTACTATTAAGGGTTGTCTTGGCAACATCAAGCCACAATTGTCTAGAAAGAAGTCGATTGCTGAAAAAGACCTTGATAAATAATTAAAAATTTAGCACGCTAGCTATACGCGGTTTTTTGACATATGGTAATAGATCTGTTGCTTTTCGCCAATTTGTGAAAAAAAATCTTACATGGTGGGGCAAATGTGTCATCTCATTTGCCTTTTTTTTTTTCCTCTCTTTTAGGTGTGGTTAATAGTATTTTTAAAATAAGAAAAATTGATTTTGTCTTAAAAATAAAAATTTTTAAAAATTGTGTTGAAAATATTTTAAAATTTTTGTTTTAAAAAATATACAAAAATATTTACAAAAAACCACAAAACAAAACCAAAAGACGTTTGTTTTCGTTTCTTTCTCTTTTTTTTTAATGGGATTTTCGTTTCTTTCTTTGGCTAGAAAAATATATATTTTTTTTGGTAATGATGAAAAAAAAAAAGTTGGTTGTCTGTCCAAGAAAAGAAAAAAAAAAGACTTCTTAAAAAAAAGAAAAGAAAAAAAGAAAGTACTTTTTTTTTTTCAGAAATAACCCAGCAGGAAAGCCAACGCAATAAAGAGGGAAAAGAAAGTCTGCACCAGCCACCTCATACCGTACGGACGAGGCCCCATCTTTTGGTGGATGCCTGACGGGTGGAATCTGTCACTTTACGTAATAGTTATGTATTTTGCTGCTTCCTTTTTTTCAATATTTTTTTCTTTCTTTAGTTTTTTGTGTTAAATAGATGCCCCACCTTTTTTTCAAATAGATGCCCCAAAATATTTTGTCCTAAAGAGGATTTATCACCATCATAAGCAAAAGGTTTTTCAGTTCCTCTGTGACATTCCTGTATTGAAGCAACCTTTTTGGTCTAGAAATTTGTTAAAATTAGAAAAAAAAAAAAAGCGTTGATTTTATAATTGAGAATGCACTTTCATTCTATTCACAAAGCACGAGTGTTTTAGTTATCAAATTAATTTTTAAGAGAAAAAAATTAAGCTATTATTAATTAAAAATAAAAATAAATAGATCAAAATGTAATAATATTTAGTAACTAGTTTATTTAAATAAAATAGAATTTGTTTTTATATAGAATGACATAAAGAGAAATATGAAACAAAAAAGAGAAAAAAAAAGAGAAGAAAAAGAAGAACAAAAAAGATAAAATTAAAAATTCAAGTATTTAAAAAAGCACGTAGTTTTATAAATATTGTGTCTTAAATATTTTTTAAAAGTATACTATTTACTTATATTAAAAATTGACTATGTTATTTGATGTAATTTCTCTTAACCTTTTAATAGTCTTATCTCGACTAAAAACAATTTGTATTGTACGCTATAAATTCTTAACGTGTATAGTCGTAAATCAAACTTGTTGTTTCTACCATAAAAATTTCGCTCTTTTTTTTGACAAATTTCATGCTAAATAAAGTATTATTGATTATATAGTAGAGTTGATTTTTATATAGCATTTATAAAGTATCTTATGGAAAATATTAATTTTGATTATTTTCTAGGTCAAATTTTGGAAAAATATATTTAAAGAATTTAGGAAAGAAGTAACGTTGGTTATATATTAGTGTTATTTTTTTATATACTAGTAAAAAGTATTTTATGAGTAATATTAGTCTATTTGTCAAGGCTATGAACAAAAGGAATCTATTCTCGTGGAGATTATGCACATCGATTTCTTTTTATTTGCATCAGCAATATACGAATTGAGAATTGGAACTGATTGGAGAAAAAACTATAAAAAAAATAATATAAAAAAAGGAGGAAGGAAGGGAACTGATCAGAAAGTGATCAGAAGCAAAAGACAGACAAGCAAGTTCCAACAGGAGGCACCTGAAAGACGCCAACATCGAGAATCTTAAAAAAAAAAGAAAAAAAAAAAAAGCATCGAGTTTAGGCCCTCGTGAACAGACAACTTTTTTATTCTTTTTTTTTTTTTTCTACATGAAAACAAATAATAAGAAAGTTTTAAAAGGAAGAGAATCCATTATCCAACAACCTCATCACGTGCCCAACACGAGGCCCCTGTTATTTATTGTTGCATTCATAATAAGTTATGGCCGGTCCACCTTGAATTTGTTCTTGTTTTTGTCCATTTTCACTAATATCAAACTAGAATAATTCTAATGTTGAAGGAATTCAATATTTCGCGTCATTTAATCAATGGAATATTCTTTCACGATATATTCTAGAGGGCTTATATATTCTTTGGTTATTGTATTGAAAAGCCCACTTCAATCTTCACCTAATTATGCGGCCTTCTCTGCATTTAGTTCTGAAAGTTCAAAGTTCAAAACGCCTTTGGTGTTGAAAAGGAGGTTTAGATTTGACATATTATGGATAGAAATTCATGTAATATACAGTAAGACAGTTAACCAAGACAGTTAACCGTCGAATATATAAGAATTCAGAACAAATATAGATAAGTGTGTGTGTGTGTGTTGAGAGAGAGAACAAAAATATCGCCCAGTGTGCATAGTGACGTTTCTATATATGGGTTGTACAAATTGAATTGGCCATTATTTAGATTTATAAGATATTTATAGAAGTAGTTGGAACTGTGAATATTGGTTTAAAAATTATAGCATATAAGTGCTTTAAAATATAATAATTTTTTGCTTGTTTACTGTAGCTACTAAGAGCTTTAATTACACTATTTGTTGGTTGGAATCAATGGTTTCAACCGATAAATAGAGGCTTAATTATTATCTTTGTTCATTATTAAAAAAAAAGGTCTTAAAAGTTTATATGTTTTTGGGACACAAACAAGAAACACAAGGGCTATTTACATTTAAATTGTTCCAACCAAGATGCCAAACAGGAGCTTAATTATTACCTTTGTGTGTTAAAAGAAAAATGTCTCAAAAGTTGATATGTTTTTAGGACACCAACAAAAAACGTAAAAGTTATTTACGCTCTTGTAACTGTGTTTTAAGTTTATTCAGAAAATATACTTTAGATTTTTAACTTATCAAATGTGTATCAACAGATTGTATATAAAACACAGTTTCATTCATTTTCTTGGACAAAACTCAAACATAACGCCCAAGATACCTTGAAAAAATAGAGAAATCCTGAATTTAAAATTCCCAAATTCCAAATTTTATCTGTCTCAGTCACGGAAGATAAGGATTTTTTTTTTCAGATTTCTGAAATAAAATTTGTTAGTCTTTTTTTTAAAAGGTATTTTGGATTTTTTATCTTAATTTAAATTGATAAAAAAAAAGAAGATCGGAAGTATAGATTGTGAATAATCCTAAAATACAGATATAAAAAGTAACCCTACACGGAATTAATTGTACAATTTTTAACAAGTTTTATGAATGGAGGATATGTACATAGACAGAATTGTAAATTATAATTTTGGTTAAAAAAAGGAAGAGGAAAAGGACGTGGAAATAATTGATATGTTAATGCATATTGTCTCAAATCGAACTTCACGAAATACACTAGCAAATTTCCTGTGTAGGTTTGGATGATCACCAGAATTCATTTGTCAGCTCTATAATAGTTCAATTTCGATCACATTGGTTGTTTTCTCAAAGAGTACTGATTAATTAATTCTTAGGACTTATGATGTGACGAGAATTACCTAAATACATTAATTAAAAACAGATGAAGGACCCTAATAGTTGTAAATAGTTCCACTCATGTGACTGGCTATATATCCTACCATTCACATAATGTTAATTTAGACATGAACTTAATTGACCAAAAATAATGAAAAAAAAATAGCCATCTCTTATAAGTTGTACCTTTATAATTAACTAATCTTGCACATTTGTAGATAAAGATAAATATGTGCAAGAGCTTAGGGGTGACAGATTTTTTGCCTCGAAAAAGAAGGGATTTTCGGTGTCATCTTATCCCCATCTTCTTTGTCGCGTTGGAAATTTCAAGGTCTACAATAGAACAAAAAAAGTTGATCCAATTCTATTTAAAGAACAATCATATTTTTACTCTTGCCACTACACACCGAATGTCACACGATACATTACTTGAGTATGGGTTTTAATGCCAGGCTTTAGAGTATCGAATTGTGGACACATCTTACGAGGAGAACACCAATGATGGTGGGGGATTAAAGATTTGAATGTCATGAGAATTGAGAACCCAAACATACATATTGTACAATTTAAACGATTAGGACTTTGTGGTTAAAAATGACAGTCCATAGTAAGTACATTAGAGGACGCCCTCATATTAACCTTATCACACCAATGTAAAAAAATAAAATACATAGGGGATTAAAGATTTGAATGTCATGAGAATTGAGAACCAACAATGGTGAAGATAATCCCCTATCAACGATGGTGGGGGATTAAAGATTTGAATATCCATGAGAATTAAGAACTCAAACATACATATTCTACGGTTTAAACGATTAGGACTTTGTGGTTTAGATATAAGAGTCCATAGAAGTACATGAGAGGATGCCCTCATATCGTCCTTATCACCCCATTGTAAAAAAACAAAAATTAAAAAAAAATCAAAAAAAGGAGCTAGGGTTTAGTGAAGATGGCGATGTGTAACTACAGCCACACAGGCGTGGTACTGTACAGCTAAGCACCAACCAATGAAAATACAAAGATTGTAAAAACTCAGGTATCCAAGTATATATATCTCCAACAAACTCACTTCTTCACACAGGACCACAATGTTATATAGTTATAACTTATAGTATGTGCCAATTGTGTGAACTTTCTAATTCTCTTTCCTTCTTTTCCCTCTCTCACACGCACAAACTTGAGTCTTGGCCTTTGAGCTATAGCTACCTAGATCTTCTTTCTTCTTTTTTCTTTAAACTTATTTTTCTTGTTTTTCATATTTTTTTTCTCTGTTCTATTGTCTTCACATCGTGCTTTTCCTTTTTGATATCAAACACTCTCCAAGTTGCTGTATTTTCCTCTATTTTTTTATACCCTTTTCTTTAATTTTTTTTTTTATTGTCCATCTGTTTTCATCTTTCTCCTTTTTTGCTTTCTTTCCTATTTTTTTTTTTCCCTTCTCTTCCCTCCTCTGAATCTGCCTTTTCTTTTTTAATGTTTTGCTTGAATCCGAAATGGGGTATATCCATATTCTCTCTCTCTCTCTCTCTCTCTGTGATATATTGGCTTGAATCTGACCAATCTGCATATATCAAAATCTGGTACCTCTGATATCTAATCTATTTTAAAACCCTTTCTTTGAAAAGAGAACGGAAAAAGGAGACAAAATTTTAGAGTAGGGTTTTGTTTTGTTCTGTCCTGTGAATCAAAGTTTTTAACAACAACAGATTCTCTTATTTCTGGGGTTTCCTTCGAAGTCATCACTCACTTTACATCTTCAACCAGTGGTAAGAGGACACGTCAGCTCGTTCTAATGGGCTTTACTGCTTATTTGCACATGAAATCACAAAATATTCATTCCCAAAGTCCCTCTTGTTTCTTCTCTTTATATACAGCAAGCTCTTTCATTTTCCTCCAGATTCTTATCAGTTGAGATTTATACGATACACACACACACACACATATATGTGCGTGAATAAAGAGAGATTTACAGTCGTTGTTTGCGGGTGTAGCATCATCAAGATTCACATGCAAATGCAACCGCCGAAGTTGTTTGGAAGTGAGAATCTTGATGATGCTGCATCGGCAATAAATTAACGACTATGTACAGATACTACGAAAAGATGATCGATATTCGATTTTTCGAGAATCTTCTGACGATTTCAACAACTGGGTTGCCATTTATCTTGTTGGTTTCAGGTGGGTTTTGAGTTTTGAGTTTTGAGTTTTTTTTTTTCCTGTTAAAATTAAGCTAGATATGTATATGAATATATCATGGGATTATAAAACTGTTCTCAGTGATTGTGTCAGCTGCGAGGAATCCTGGGATTTCCAGATCTGTGATTATTCTTCTGGGGAAAATTTTGCTTTAGATGGAAATGGCATCTTTTTTATGATCAGTGAGTTTAGATGATCATCAAGATAGAGATGTGACTTTCTCTCGTAAATATTAGGAAAGAGAGAATCTTAAAAGAATTAAAGAAATTAAGACATTTTGGAAAAGGTTTGTTTATTATTTTCTAAAACTGTTTTCTTTTTCTTTTTCTTTTTTTGTTCTTGTTTTTTCTGATATGAATGTGTGTCTTTTGCTTTTTTATATCCATCCATTCGTGGAGTACACTTTCTCTCTCTTCTAAGTCTTTCTGTTTTTTCTTCTTTTTTTTTCCAAATATTTTTGTTAGGATGGAACTATTGAGCTAGCTCATTAGGAAGGCCAGATGAGATTTGAGAATGATATGAAACCTAATTAGCTGAAATTAATTACCCCAGGACTTAATTATAACAAGTTTACAGATGGTATTTTCACTTCCACCCCTTTTTGTCTTCACGAGTACAAATGGTTCAAAACAATATTGATTGTTTTGTGGACATTCTTGGAAGTAGTTTTGACAGAGTTTAATTAAATAGATCTTTGAAAACAGGAACTCCTTTTTTTTACCTTCTTCTTTTGTTTTTTTTTTTTTTTTTCCTTTTCTTTTTTCAAGAACTAATTGCAAGATAAATACTAGATTTTTTTTTTCTTATTGTAGAAGTTCATATGCTAGATTATGTTTTGGAAAGTGACGCCTTTACATTGCCATATATTTTTGTCTTTGGCAAATATTACTATTAGCTAGTCTTTCTTTTTTCTTTTTTTTTTCTTTCTTTTTTTTGATAGAAAACTATTAGCTAGTCTTAAGTCACTAGTTATCACTCTTGTGGTGGACCAACCATAAGAAGACATCACCAAGCAACTTATTGGACCCTTGACATGTACTCTCTCTCTCAGACGTATTCAGTGCACCTATTCTTCACCCTCTTCAATAAATAGTACCCGGAAAGAAAAGTTATGCCAAGGAAATATTTTTTTCCTAAAAATAAAGAATATTTCTTCTATATATATATATATATATATGTACATCATGCATGTATTTTATATATATATATATATATACATCATGCATCACAGTGATAATTCAGTCAATTTCTCTCATGATTTTGGATATCTGTGTGCCTCTATCCCTATCAAAGGCCTTAAATAGCAAACTCCGGCCTTCCAAATAGGAGTGCTTCTACTTCTTTTTTTCTTTTTGGTTGAAGTATATTATTTTCTACTACTACACAAGGCTGAAACATTACCCTTATTATGCTCATTGGAAAAAAAAAAAAGTCATACTTCATTCGTGGTATCACCTATGACAATATATACAAATGCTTAGCAGAGTGAATTAAATGACACCAATATTTATGTGGAACAATGCTTTAATAGTCTGGCTCTATCACTGACTACATATTATTGAATGGAATCCAATTTCTCTTAGCTAGTTGGTGCGCTTGAGTTGAGTGCTGTTAACAACACAGCGTACTGTACGGTTACTTGTCATGAAAACTGTCATATGGGGCATTGCATTACTCCTGTATAGGCTCAGAAATATTTTCCCTGTGATAATTACAACGATACATCAATCTTTGTAACTAACTTTTATTATAATTTCAAATTTCAGAATCGAAATCTATGATCAACAAATCTCCATATATAGACTCACACGTCACACACAAATGGGATTCTTCTATATATCTGCGGTTGTTTGTATCTTTGCAGGATTCTTTCTTTCAGAAACTGATTGAAGAGCTTCTTTTCAAAGGGTCTTATCAACAAGATTATAATTTGTCCAGGTTTGGTCAGGCATGTTAAGTTTCTTGCTCTGATCTCCTGCATTTTGCAAAATGGCAACAAACAAACATGTATCATATAACTCAGTTAATCTGACCATCATCATCATTCTTTGATGACTCTTGCCTTTATACTTCAGACAACTAAACAACTAATAAACTAGTAAAAGGCCTTAGAATAATTAATTCCAAGCCTAAAACAACACAATTTAGATTCAAAATGCCTTACATGCCTAGTAGCAGTTGAGAACTTATTTTGGTTTTCTAAAGGATGTTTCTCTGCCTCAGATGAGCATTATTCTTGCTTATGAAAATTTGATGCCATTATTTAAGCTATCGACATTGCTTGGGGTAAAGAATATTGAAACCATATTTATGGTTTTATACCGATTCTGATCAATAGGTTGAGAACATTTGCTCAATCTAAATCGAGTTTAATTCCTCCGAGACTTAAGGCTTAATGGTTATATTCTTTGCTTAAGCTTTCTGGGAGACCTATCAGGCATCTCATATCTTCGGAAAAGGTAATGGAGTTGTTGATAGATTGGCTTCTTGCAAGATTCATTGCACCAGCTACATACACATGGTCGAGTTCTTTGCCGGATTTTGTTGTTGTCATGGTGGACTGTGATTGCCGGACTACATAGATTATCATTTAAGAACACTAGATAATCTTGTTGTCTTTAGATATATATGTTTTGTTGCCATGGTTTCTAGACAAGGATTGGTTTTTTTCATTGGATTTTGCAATCAGGGTTTTAACGTGTCCTCTTCTCGCCCAAGTTTATCCTTTCGGGTCCGCCTTTTGGTGAATAATTTTATTTTTTTCACTACATTTCTTGTAATTTCTTTTCGTTGTCACAATAAAATTAGTCGTTCATCATAAAATCAGTTAGTAGCAGGGGTGTCAACCTAGTCAGAATATTTCTTATTACCTTGATAATGGTTATTGCGCTCCATTCGTGGAATTCAAAAGAAAAGTAGAGAGAGAGAGGGCTGTTCTTGTGTGCACCAGGCCTTCAAGCACTATAACTACACATAAACTAAAAGTGTATAATAAGATAACATGCATGCACGCGGTAGTTGCAGCAAGATTTTTCGTGATAAGACTTGCAATATATAACCACACTCGTGATTAATTAGCGTCCGTTTTTCAAATTTTTGTTAGTCTGTGTACTAGACCAATGTAATATTGTTTCCGTCCTTTCTCATTCCATCCTGTAATTCTCATATTTAGTGATTAATAATTAACTTGATCACTGTTTAATTATGCCACCTTGCTTTTCTTATTCTTCCGCCCCGTATATTGCCTGGTAACAATGTCAAATGAATGGCATAGTTATCAATCCATATCATATATACATATACATACATGTATATACACACACAATGATAGTCTCTAATTGAGGCGATGTGTTGGGCTCTTATATTTTGAAGTTAAACACAGCAAGATACCAAATGCATATATATAGAGTATCGTGAGACTCTAATGATTTACATCGTTTGGCTACAATGATTGCTTCAAAATGAAAAAAAAAAAAAAAGAAAAGAAAAAAGGAGCAGATTTTGTTTGCGGTTGAAACAAAACATTTCTTCTATGTTACTGATAAATTAATACTTATATTGCAGAAGCGCAGGTGTAAATCATGCCAACGTGATCTGCGGAGCTCATCAGCTACCTAGGCTCTAGTTTGTAGCCAATATTGCTTCACCAAATGATAGAGATTGCTAGGGGTCAAGGTCAAACAATGTAGCACCTACTTTTGACTGCCAATCTTTCTTGCTTTCTCCTTTGTTTTTTTCCCCTGGCAAAATAGAAAAAAGAAATTGCTAAATGAGTCATTAATGATAACACTCATACTAATTTAGCATCATTTTATCTGATAAGGTGTTTGAGAATATTAGTTTGAACCGATTGCTTAAAAAAATTACAACATATGAGAACTATATATTGTAACATACTTTTATCTGATATTATTGCATGTGAGCGATTTATATTATAGCAATCAAATTTTGGTTTAAACTAAAAAACAAAACATACTATGAGTATTAGATTTAGTGGAAAGTTTTGTTTATATAACCTTTTAGAATTGCCAGTTAATAGTCTATTTGAGGATACGGTTAAAACTATATTTTGTGGTTCTTACTAACTGATGGTTCAAATTTTATGGAGAAAAAAAAACACAATAAGAAAAGTTAGTTCTTTCAAGCGGTAAATGTTTTGGTTAGGCATTGGCGCCACATATCTAGGGTATGTTTCATGCATTATTTGAACTCAATAGACTCAATTTTAGATTTGAGTATCAAGAATCCTTCGGATGCGTATTTGTTTCTCTCAAAATCTAAATCATTTGAGTATCAAGAATCCAAGTTTTCAGAGTTCTCATCCCCTTAAACTTTGGATACTCGGATATCTTTGCTACATTAAAAACTAAAATTCTCTCTTCTATATTTGAGGAAAAAAAACATAACTTCTTCATTTGATATCTAATTAAGATGATTCTTTCTTCATTATATTCCTAATGAAGAAAGGAATAAATCAAGATCTATATTGTATATTTTTTAAGATCATTAACATTAAGATTTTATTAGATTTATTAATAAATCAAAAACTATATTCATTACCTCTCCAAACACAAATTTCAAATTTATTCCATACTCAGATTAAAACTTAAATGCGCATCCAAACATTAATTTGAATAACAATTCAAATCATAATTCAAATAACACTAACTTAAATTAAATCACTAATTCGAATCCATTTACTAAACGAACCCCCAGTATCAACTTGAATTTGTATGGCCAAATTGCATATGGTCAAATGTGGATTGGTATTTGGTAGGAAAGGCTGCAAGTTTTTTGTGCCAAAAATTTTTACAAATTAAACTTGTGGAATTCAAGATTAATCCCAGCTAACCAAGGGAAAACCTCAATTCATAGGAATTGTATAACTTTCTCAAACTTCTATAACATCAGCAATTATTCCCCACGCATACATATTGCACACAAAATAATATTGGATGTGATCTTCTCTTATATTGGTTTTCTGAACACATACATCCTTTGCCAGAGTTGTCCACCATGAACCGGCCCCACTCCAATTATTGCCCACTAAACGTACGGACTCATGATCATTCATAAGCGTGATCACGATCACTATACACGTACGGACAAAACAGATATTCTTGGCCTTTTTTTCACCCTTTTCCTAGCTAGCAAGAAATCTACAACGAATCACCACTTGATAATTTAAGGATTAATTATAATATCTTACCTTCGTTTGCTAGAGCAGTTTGAATTTTTTTTATAATTTGAAATATTTTTTGCTTTGAATTTTGAAAGAAAAATACTACAATAAAAGTAGTTAGAGTCATAAAAAAAAGTTCATATCATAATTACCAAATGGACGTTCAATTTACATGCATGTGACTAAGGAGCACTTATTTTAGGTCAAGAGCATACTAATATTAGAATATGGCAAAAAATTAATAATCAATAATTGCATAATTATATACAGCCGAAAACATGAAATTGGTAAACATTTTTTTTTCAGAGTTGGTAGAACAATTTTACTTGCTTGATCAGAAAACTGAAAGTCGATTTGTGATTGGGGAACCATTTACTAATTAGGTGTAGAATTCAACCCATCCTAAGTACAGCTCATATCTTCTATTAACTTTTTTTTTTTTAAATCTCAAGACTCATGCAATATAAGAATAAATTACTAGGGGTACCAAAATAACCATTGTATATATTTAACCGCTTAGTACCCTACATACATGCATATTGAATATCATATGATGGGCCTAAAGAAGTTTCTTGCAAATTCAGTACTAATTTAAGTATACCTTGAAGGGTTTGACTCTGGATTATGTAATTATTAATAGCTATAAATCATTAATAATTTGTTTTTATATATATTAGAATTCATATTACTGATATACACAGTTTTATTACTTATGACATAATTAATACTATCCACTTGCAGTTTATAACACACGCATATATGGTAACATACATTAATATATGTAGCACACATATTCAGTAGAGTGTAAGTGGCGCTCAACTTGGAATTTTTTCTTTTAATTTTGGATGTGAAATCTGATGATAAATAATATTGTAGTTTATCCTCCAAATTCTAAAATTCTATGACTATCTTACCTCATAACAACCTAGTTCATTTTTTTAATAATTTTAGTATATGCCTTCATCCTCCGACTTATTTTTCTGACTTCACCTTGTATATATTTATACTTTGGCATAAAACCAATTATCCTCCTTTAGCCCTACCACACACACAAAAGAGATTTCCCACTTGCATTTCTCTTTCCAAAGTCACTCTCAAAGAATGTCTACTGAATCAGGTACCTATATATATATATATAGCTGTTTTCTCCTCCTACATAAATGTCAGATCAATAAGAGAACTTAGTGAAACTGATCATGTTTCCAACACATGATCCATTCCATATTTCACTCGCTCTCCTTTTGGCTTGAAAAGGAGAGTACGTAAGTAAAATAACAATTCCATTTAACTTTTTTTCCTTTTTCCTTTTTCCTTTTCTTTTTGTTTGGGGGCAATTCTTCATCAGGGAAGAGGGTCCAAAAATGGTTTTGATTGAAACAATAGGACCACTCTATATATCGGAGAAATGGGAGTGGTCCCATTGATTGAACCAAGTGGGTTTGTGGTTGTGGTTGTATAAGTGGAAAACATGCAACATTGAAGGACCATCCTGGGTCCCCATGCGCGAGATCTCGTCGGACAACAGAATCCAACCAAATTCGATCGCTCGGTCCGGACAGTCTAGTTGTGGCTTCATTGTTTTGTAACGCGGTTCCAAACTAGTTAGGAAAAATATGTATTTCAGTTCCCAACCCTAAAAAGAATATGTTCCAAAGAATATATAGTTGGTGCTAGCTAGACTAATTATTAGGGCATGCATATATACAGCTCTTTTATAGTTATAGGTAAAAGCCTAAAAGGGGTACTCGTTTTTACATCAAGGACAATATTTTTCGTGTGGAAATGTTCACCTAAGCTATACAGCTACTACTTTTTTTATCTGTTTCTATTGGATTATTCAATTTTCTGTTTTAAACTGAATTATTTCTGACTTGGTTGATGAGTACATTATTTACTGCCTTCACTGTTTATTTACATGCTTGTCGTTCTTTTGTGGTGGGGACTAGAGGCTATTGAGTTACTGCACAAACTTATATGTTTTGTACAAGATCTATCTACGTAGACTTTGGATGATTCATATGAGCATAAAGACAGGAACTTTTCCAATTAGGCATCAGACTGTAGTAAAAGAAATTATGCAGTCACTCTAGAGGGTAAAAGAAGAGAGAAATAAAATTTTGTTAGAACATAGTTTTTTTACCGTTAAATCATATTAAAATTATATCAAATTAAGAAAAAATATATAATTCAACAGAACTTATAAAATCTGATATTTAAAAACTGTGTTTTGTACCTAAGATATCTAAAGCAGTACAAAATTGATCATGTCATTAGTATTATTCATGGACTGAAACCCAATTTCTTGTGGTCTGTTCTGGTTATCTCTAGCTACTGCTGAAAATGTCACCCTTTTTCCCCGCTTTTTCCGTCAAAACTAAGCTCGGTACAAGAATTTCAGTAACGACGACTAACAACGTCGTGCTTGATTTTAGACAATACTAACAGTGACAATCGTTATCAGCGTGTTTGGAGGTGTGGTTTCAACTACCAAAAAAAGTGAAGCTATCCATCTTATAAACTAATGAATGAAGAATTTAATAATTAAAAATAATAATTCGTGAAAATGGTTGAACATGGGACTAATTGATCAGTTATATAGCTTTCAAAATTCACAGAAGATCTTGTTTAGATTCTATATCCAGCTTTTTTTTTATGATAGATAAACTTTTTTTTTTAACGATAGATTGGTTTTTGTAAGGTTTGAATCATGTTAGAGTACAGTGAGCCGAATTTAGTTTGGTCTGATCCTAAAAGTTAGCGGTGCAATAATTGTGGTAAAAAATAAATGCAGAATTTTTCATGAAATTTATATCGGCCCGATCCCGTAGCCCATCATTGATCTCGCTGGGATGCAAGGGCTCTGCCCTTGTAGTACAGACCTTTGCATTTTTAGGTGTTTAGTTTATGTTTTTGAACCCATAGGGTTTTGTTTATACCTATATATATGATCTATTATATTAGTGTTTCATTGTTATCAAATTTTAGCCTCACTAATCGCCTCCATCTTGTAATATTTATGAGTTTAGTGATCTTTCTTCTCTTTTATCTGTGGTTTTTTTTTTGTCTTAAGTTTACACATAAATCTTTATGTGTTTTTATTATTTGTTTCTATCGTATTATTTTCATAACAAATCTCGATCACGCACGCTCTTAAACACACTCAAATCACTTGAGCTAGTCTCAAACAGCCTATATCCAGCTTGGTTATACCCTTACACGTCGTCACGGTAATTACGTGAACATATATATTTTGCCGAGTAAAAATTGATTGGACACATTTTAACCTTGTTGAAAAGCAAAATTTTTATGTACGATTCCCATTAAATGTTGGATCATTCAATTTGACCCAAACTATTTTAAAGGCAGGTACTTTCAACATAATAAGTTAAACTGCCAATCCGTCAATTAATTAATGGATTGTGATTTTGGTGATCTGTGACCTGCTGGAATCGTAAAGTTATGGCTAAGAACCAGTACTACAACTTCACCCTATTTGAACGGGCACGAGTTTATTTTGCTCTGAGACCAAAAAACTATGCAAAACAAACAGATTTTAATGTCTGATGGCTAAAAATAAAAGTATTATTGTCTTTCATTTTTTGAGGTACGGTAGAAATCTCCTTAATAATAGTGAAGCAGCAATAAAACTTTTCATTTTTAAAGGAAACTAAGAAGAACAAGATCAAGAAGAAGGGCAGAAAAGGCTTTCCTCAATTATACTACTCAAATGATTTATCTGCTGTTTCAATCATGCATTGAAAGGTCTCTTTCAACGAAAAGGAAGCCAAAGAAGAAAATATATATACATAGAAGTTTTGGCTTGATATTTATGTTACTGTAGGAGATAAGGACCATATCTATTACTAGATATATAGAGTGTACATATATATATATATATGTATGTATGTATGTATATAGATTGATTTGCCTTGGAGTGAAGCGTGAGACTAGGGGACGGTACAATGCAAGATAGTACATGTACGAACCAACCATGGATCGACACCAAGTTCTCTTTAAAAGACTTTTATGTTCTTCCCCTTGAACAAGGTTTTCTGGATCTATAACTCTACTGCTAATGGATGCAATGTTGAATACTATTTCTCAGTTCTTATCAGATGAGGCCATACTGTACTATGACCAAAACGAGGACGACAAAACTTATGGAGAGCTTTGGAGAGAAACATGGATGTACGTTCTTTTTCATTTTTCAGCAATTGAACGGTTGAAAAACTAAGGGATGAAATAAAAAGAATACCTAGTACAATTCTGAATTGATGGATTTTCGTTTATTGTTATATGTTACGCAATGTGATTGATTTTAATGTGATTCAACAGTGAAAATTTACTCTTTTGGAAACGGATTTTTTTTTTTTTTAAATGCTTGCCTTATACAATAGAATTTTTCTTCTTCTTCTTCTTCTTTGACAATAAAAAAAATTATTTTATGTTTGACAATATTTACCCGGGGATTCTTTTTTTTTTCATGTTTCAAAAGAAGAAAATAGCTAGGTTCTTGAAAATTTGATTTTTCACCGTAAGTTACGAAAATTTCAACAGATTAGATCACTGATAAACCTCATTCAATAGTTCAAAAATTAAAAAAATATGCATCCCGAAAATCTCTTACGTCATCGTCATTTTCTTCCTCTTTGATCTTGCCAGACTGCTGGTTTATATAGATTATCCTACTGATTATTTAAGTAAGCAACGGTGCTTTATCTTCTCCCCTTCATGAGGTAGTCTCGAGCTTTCTTTAGGTGTTGGTTCTGTGCCTTTGTTTTGGAACAAAAGTTAAATAGTAGGTTTTCTAAAATTTAAAGAAATAAACATGTTTAAACATCTACTTGATTATATTTATTAAGTGCATAACTTATTTGACAAGAGTTCGTAATTTATTTATTAATAGTATGTATTACTTAGTTAAAAAATAGCATATCTATTAATAAAGTGTTTAGTAATTTTGGTTCAAAGCAATGTTTTGAATTGAATAATTAAAAACACTATAATATATGAATGCTTTATTTTATTGTTTACTTTTACTTGACACAATAGAGTATGCAAATTTTATATTATTTATGGTTCAAACATCTATAAGTGAATAACTTATTTATGAAGAGTTACTAATTTATCTATTAACAGTAAATATTACCTTAGTAAATTTTATCTAATTTAAATATTTAATTTGTGCAGCTAGACCACCATAAACAATCCGATTTGTGTACCATGGCCGAGTCATTCGGTGGGTCAATTTAAAAAATAATACTTCTATAGTATTTTTTTCAATTTTAATACTTTTACAAGAAAGCTTGAAATATATCACTTTTGAGGAATATAAAGAACGAAAATTATAAGAAATGTCACTTTTTAAAAATTAATTGTAATAAATGTCAAATTTTAAAAATATTTATAGGAAATATCAAATTTATGATGTAAATAATTCATCTACTCATTTGTTTATCTTGTAATAGTTCTTATTTACACCATACAGTACTGTTACTATTTAAATAAGAATGTTTGTATTGTAAATCTGACATTTACTATAAATATTTTTAAAATCTGATAATTACTTCAAAAAGTTTCAAAAATCTAACATTGCCCATATTCTCTTTATAAAAAAACTGTTGGGTTCAAGTATTTTGGGCTTGGGGTAGGAAAATAATATGGATCCAAAAAGGAGGAAAAAGAAAAGAAGAGAAGTGATTTAACACAGTAATTGTTGCACAGTGTACACCACCTGATTAACTCCCCAATGTCTGTTTCAGGGCCAAGTCCACTCAGCACACTCCGCAAATATCACGAAGGCCATATGAACCCAATAGTTTGAACTTAAGCCCTGTTACTCCAATTCCCGGTCTATCTCCAAGCCCATTGGAGCCCAATAGTTTGGATAGGACCATTCTCCGAATCTTTCCACGCCCATCGAAGCCCAATATTTGACATTTGTGCCCGATAAGGCTGCTCCGCTTTACACTCGCGCGCGCAATAATCGAACTATCAATCACATTCTTCAAAGTTTGTTCGACAGTTTGAGCTCTGATCTTCAACGCACTTTGAAGCTTCTGACCATATTCGATCCCAACGAAAGAAAAAAAAAATGTCAATCCAAAACGTCATAAGAAACCTCAAAACTACCAGAGCTATTCACCCGCCAAAACCATATGTACAAATCGTAAACGCCATTTCGAGAACTCCCATGATTTCACCTCCAAAAAACTTGGACACCACCGCCATTTCATTCCTCTCCGGTCTGGACCTCAGCACCTTACACCTCATTCTCTCCGACCCAAATGTCAGATCCTCCGTTTGTTTCAAATTCTTCAACTTTCTCATCAAAAACCGTTCTTTTCTCTCCGTTAAGCCCGATCTTCAAGCCCATTTGACGCTCATTTCCAGGCTCCTCAAATCAAGAAACTTCTCCCGAGCAGAGAATCTCTTCAGGTCAGTATTGGTCGGTGAAAATTGCAACTGCCCATTTCCTCTTATTGCTTCTACGGTCGAGATACTCTGCCATGAAGCGAGAATCAAAGCCAAATTTTTTAACATGATGCTTAAAGTTTATTCGGATAATGGGCATTTTGATAAAGTCTCGAAGGTTTTTGATTACATGAAGAATAACGAGATTGAGATTGACGAGAGAACTTGTACTGTTCATTTACTTGCTCTTAAAAGAGCTGATAAGGTTCAACGGAGCTTAGATTTCTTGTACCGAATGGTTGAATCCAATATGAAGGTTTCTGAGTATTCTTTGAGTGTTGTGGTTGATGGGTTGTGTGGAAATGGAGAGATTAAGAGGAGTAGAGAGTTAGTAGAGGAGATGATTGATAAAGGGACAAAGCCAAATGTTGTCACATTCAACATAATGTTGAATGCTTGTGCTAAGCGATGGAGTTTTGGAGAATTGGATTTGGTCATGGTTTTGATGAAAAAGGAAGGTGTGGGACTTAACATCAACACGTACAGAATTTTGATAGAAGGTTTCGCTAGTTGTGGAAACGTTAAAGAAGCACAAAGTTTGGTGGATGAGATGCATGATAAAGGACTAAAAGTTGAACCCCATTTGTGCAATTTGATTATAGGGAGCCTTTGTAGAGCGGGTTGTACAGAAACTGCGTGTCTATTGTTCGATGAAATGGCAGAGAGAAATATCTCACGAAACGCTGATACGTACTCGGCTATAATATGTGGTCTTGGGAAGAATGGACAGATGGGGAAGGCAATGGAGTATGTGAGGGAGACAGAGAACGAGGGAATCGAACTCGACGGCGTTATGTTCAATACCTTGATTGATGGTTTTTGCAATAAAGGGATGATCCGAAAAGCTCATGAGTTGCAACTCGTGATGCAGATGAGAGGTTTCAGTGCTGATTTAGCTGTGAGTAAGAAGATAGCTATAGGGCTGTGTAAGTTGAATCAAGTCACAGAGGCAAAGAAAGTGTTGAATATAATGGTTAAGAGGGGTGCAGTAACTGAGTTGGCGAGCTTCTCGTCCTTAGTTGATATGAGAAGCAAAGAAGAGGACTTTATAAACGTGGGAGCTAACGTTCACGAGTAGAACAAGAGCTACAATATCTAGCTTGAACTTTGCAGATTGATCTTCACCTGAAAAAGCGATTGGTGCAATAATAACCTGCATGATGGTGAGTTTCATCAATGTTTTGAAGTAAATATTTTTTATAGAAAGGTAGTCTGATTTTGAACTGCACTTGGAGTAGCAGTTATCATCTGTACAATGGGAAGAACTAAAACAAATGGATTGGCTAATGCTTGTGGTATTGTCTCTTGTTGGAACTTGGAAGACTCCAACTCTGATTCAAATTGAATAAATGTGCAACAATTTATCTCTGCTATTGGTTGATGGACAAGGTAATTTGTTGTCACGATTTTGCATTATCTCAACGGTCTTGGTTTTAGAGGGTCAATTGGTGACACTTCTAGATAGCTTGTAGTCAGTAATTCTCGGCTCCCACGAACAGGGGCAATTTGTAACACTTCTATTCTTAATGGCTCAAAAAAAAAAAGTACCAATCAAAACCAAAATTGAAAAAGCATTTCTATAATGGCCATCTCAATCCTTCAGGGAAACGTCTGATTTATGAAGCATCTGTACAAATGAAAGCGTTGAACTTACATATCTCCTTCAGCCAAATGGCCACATCCCAAAAAAAAAAAAAAAACAGAGAGAGAAGAAAAAAAGAAAACAATAATCTACAACAAAACTTCTAGGCTAGGCCAGACTCCCGAGGAGCCCCGGAAAGGATGGCTTCACTTATGACAGATCCATGCTTTCCCAGAGCTGGAATGCTGAGGGACCGTCTTCTGGTTTTGGCATTACCAGGAGATGGCATTCGCGTCTCATTCTTCTCCCTGAGCGGGGAAGAGTAAGAAGGACACAGTGGTTCAGACAACGGATCGCTTTTAGTTCTGAAAAAATTATCTGTGTTCCGGCGGTGCTTCTCCCGGTGCCTACGAGATATTTGATCCACGGAAACAGGCGCAATTTTATCCTTTGCTTCTTCTTCATCTTCTGACCAATACCCATTCTCCGACATATCCTGCATTGCCAAGTCATCATACTCTTCATCTGATTTTGTAGACTCCTCATCAACCGAGCCTACCTAAGAAATCGAAACAGGGAAAAAAATGTAGTGAATTTTTGAAGCTGGAAATTAAAAGAAGCTTCACCCACGTAATAATCAGTTTTCTAGAAGTGTATCGACGAGTTCCCGCACAACGGCTGGCTTCAGGCACTTATATATTCAAATGGAATTCATAGCAACCTATTCATTTACAACTGCATACTCAAAGATGCACTGTATATCAGGTTATTCTTTTGTGTGCTCTAACCTAAAGCTTATACACGCCAAATTCAACGAGTAAGTTTTACCTCTTCAGGGTCATGTCTGTTAACGTCATCGCTAAGATCTTCATCGCTGCCAGCCTCGGGCTGGTCATCAACTTCTTCATCACTTCCATGCACTGAATTTTCCTCCTTGAGCTAAAGGTGAAAACCACAAACAAAGCCCCAAATAGGGTGAGTAAAACAACAATAATTAAGTCCCATGATTTCTTTTTAATGCTAATAAACTCAAACTTTTACCATCGATTTCAACAATACCATCATCGGAAGCTCTGCCCTTCAATTAGATTGCTTACTTGACAATTCTCAACTTAGAAATGAACTTGACATATTTCAACGCAAGGATTAAATCATACCTCCTTGGAAGGTCCATCAGACATCCTTGGTGAGCTGCAGCAAGATGAATAATATCTACTACCTGTATCTGTCCCATCAGCCCTCGACTCATCGAGACTTCCGGCACGACTAGTACCACCATCACTGGGCCAAGCAGTAATCCCATAGAGCCCAAATTGAAGATTAACCGGTTCCGCCTTACCAATCTGTTCTGCATTGACCAACAGAGGCTTTCCATTACTATCAACAGCTTCAATGGGCCAAGCTTTCGCCACCGATCCATCAATATTAACCAGTGTCATAAATTGCCTAGATGAACCTTGTCTCTGAATCAGCTGAAACATTCCCTTAGAACTCAGAGAATTTGCCGCACACTGGTTTCGATATTCCTCATCTACCAGACCCACAGTGTTTGTTGTGGGATCATAAAGTTGTTCCCCAGCCTCACGCCTACGAAGGCAACTGAATACTGTTGCATGTATGGCTGCCACACTCTTGTCAACATTAGTATTTTTTATTTTAGGGACAAGATGCTTGTCAGCCCGCTTGCAAAGATATTCCTGGATTGTCCTGATGTTACGCATATACTTCACATATTTGTTCTTTGCTGGGTCCAGTGTCATGTACTTTGCACGTACTGCAAATCGTTCCATGTGTTTCCCTTCATTTGTGATGTATATCATGAACGGTATGATTGAAGGGTGTTTCTTCATCAGCCCCACCTGCAGATCAAGAATCAACATTTGTTTAGCATCAGCAGAAAAAAAAAAGGAAAAGACAAGCGGAGAGTGCAGTAAATGAAGCAAAAAAGATTAATATAAAAGACTAATCATTACACTTACTACAAAATTAAGACTCAAGTGAACACCCTCAACTACCACTGATTCTTTCCTCTCTTCCCAAGCAGTGATTAGCCGATCAAGACTGTCAATTACCATCTCACTCTGTGCCTTGAAACCTTCAATAGCCATCTGCTTAGGACTGAGAAATTCAGTAGTACCAGGACCCGTCTCCTGTTTCTGTGTATCGGATATCCCAGTAGTAGACCCATCAGCCACGTCATCTTTAGAATGTGAACGTGAAGTACCAGCCATCTTTTGAGCTTTCTTTTTAGCCCTTGCTTCTGCAACTGCTATAGGATCCAAGAACTCCCCTGCATGGTAGGTTGAAGCCCATAGTAGAGGATTTTGCTTCTCATCTACAAAACTTCTCATCATATGCCGAATTGAATCAGTTGATATGACCGTTGTGATTCCCAACCTACTACCCTGCTAGACAATAGAAAATTAAGAAAAATTCTTGGAATATATAACAATAGAACAACGAGCGTAAAAATTTGAAATTCCATGCTTTCAATCTAATTTGGCAAACACAAATTTCCTTGCTGTGCATGCCAAATAAGAAAATAGTAGGTTCTATGAAAACATGACTACTTAATCACAGATGTGAGCGTTAGTGAACTCAAATACCAGCAACGCGGACAAAGTAGATTTGCCGCAGCCACTAGCGCCACACAACAATACGGTAACAGATTCCTTCTTTTCTCTGATTCTGCAGTGACAAATATCATAGAATATCATAAATCTGGAAAAATGTCCTGCAAGGGGTGGGGAAAAACTAAAGGGAAAAAAAGAAAGGAAAAAAGAAAAGAAAGAAGGAAAGAAAGAAGAAGTCCACTGCTTTCGAGTTCACAATGTCAATATTTTTGTATTTGTATCTTTCTTTTCCTATTTTTTTCCCTTCTTGTCTTATCTTCCGAAGAAACACATGTCTGTCTAGGCCACTATAACTAAACCATAGAAGACCTCAAAAAGAAGCCCACAGCTGGATGTAATGGCAGCAATCTATCAGATAATCAAAATATTTTCAAATGGAACTACTTGAAAATGTTATTAGTAATACTAACATCAGAAATAAAGGATACCTCCTTCCTTACCTGCATGCCAATACCAAGTCAGCCTTCTGGTTCGGACCAACATACTTATACTCGGCCAAAGCATTGCACACAACGTTTAAGAAGGTTTCTCTGATAACGACAGCGGTTGTGCGCCTTTTGTACAATTCAAAAGGTACACTTTTACTACTGTCGTCTTTCCCTGAAACAAACTGCTTGCCAGCCTCTGTTTCAGCCAAGCACAAATCTGTGAGACGAGCATCTACTTTCTCTGACTTTCCACTTGAATTATTGGAATCTGATTTCGCCTTCCCAACTGGAAGCAAGGGATCATTGAACTTTTCGCTCCTTATCAACTCAAACACTCTTTGGCTAATCTGTCAGTAAGAACATTTATCCCAAACAAGTACATATTATTCACAGTTCTATAGAAATAAAGGAAACAGCCAAGTAGAGAAAACCTTAGAAATCAGCAATAAAAAGAGAACCGGTTTAATAATCCACCCACCCCAAAAGGTATAGATCAGTTAGTTAGTCAAAACAATTATGTAAAGGGAAAACTGGATGATCTAAAATCATCTAACAATCTGGGCTTAAGGTGTTACTTGCATCATAACAACTCCTATAACAGTCAGGGTAAGAAAGGAACAAATAACTAATTCATCAACCAGTTAAAAAGCCTGCTGTAAAATGCATATAGTGAACCAGAGTTCCCAAAAAAAAAAAAAAAGAAAATGTGCATTGGAGGGAGGGAGACAGAAACAATGTTTATGCCAATTAAGGAAAGCCGGTTTAATCCGGTACCCAAGCTGCAATCACTTGGTGTGGTCTCCCCTATACCAAGGCAAGAAACAACCTACTGTAACCCAGTTCCATAACACGTAGGGTAAGCATAGAAAGGTATATATCAAGACACTCCAACGCAACAGTGAGAACTTTGATTGGTAAAAACAAATTTTAGCAAAGTCAGACAAAAAAATGAAGGATTGTAAAAAAAAAAAAAAAAGAACAAAAAAAGAACCAATGAGAACAAGACAGCAATGAGCTATAAGAGGTTCGAGTACAACAAAAACAAAAAAGCTTCCCTAACCGAAAAGAATTTTAACCGGTCCAGTTGAAGGCGACAAGAGAACAGCGTAACGGATACATAGATATACAAATATGAGGGAGAGAGAGAAAGAGGACCAATTCTGTGATAACGACATAGGACTCTCGGAGATGAGACGAGAATAAGTAATAACCTTGGATAAACCAAACGTATTAGCGGAACTAACCCACCGACCAGAAAGTGAAACATAGGATAAATCATTTGTTGACCCCATACTTAAATAAAAATAAAAAATAAAAAATAAAAAAGAAACTTGGGCTAGACATTCAACAAGACGACGTAACCATTAGACTTTCAATAGCGATATTGGCAAGTGGAACATTCCGCAGAACACGATCCATGCAAATCCAGATCTGAAAACGCAAAAGATGACATCTTTCCAGGAGGAAAAGAAAAGATCAACAAATTCCTAAATTCCAATTGTCATCTCCGCGAAACGGAAAACGAAACTGTATTAATTCTGATTTTCTTAAAATTTAAAAAAAAATACTACACAAAATCAGGCGATCGATTTCAACGAGATATAAACGCGGGGGGGGAGGAGGGAGAGGAGGGGAGGGGAAAAAGGATAGAAGAACATGCCTTGAAGGCGTGACGGGCTTTGCAGCCCATGAGCTGCAGAGTGCTTTGCAGAACGGAACGCGTATATCGAAACGACTCTTTTCCATTCACTGATCTCTTGTCCTCTTCGTCCACCACCACTATGTACAGCAGTATCTTCGCCACCTCCGTCATCTCTGCGCACAGAAACCAAAACAAATCCCCCAAATCACACGAATATTCACAAAATTCACGTCTCTGAATTACAATTCGGAAAACAAGAAAAAGAGAGCGATGATGACAATAGAACTGAACGGCAATGCGGGTAAACAATGCGAGAAATCGGACCTGGAAACGGCGAGTTGCAGAGAACCGGCGAGGAAGCGACGGCGATTGATTGATCAAGAACCGAGCAAGAGGAAAAGCAAGACGCGGTGATTAGACAGGTTTCAGAGATGGGAAAGAGGTAGGGTTTGAGAAGAGGCGTTGGAAGAAGAATTCGACATTTTCAAAGAGGACGACGATCTCTCTCTTTCTCTCTCAGACAACAGAGGGCGTTTCTTCTGTTCTGTCACCTACGTTCCACGCATCACATAGGAGTCCTCAAAACACGCACTTTCTCTCTCCTGCCGCCGTCTCGTCCTTCTCCGTCTGTCTCTCTCTTTCTCGCTCTGCGATCGGAGTAAATTTACAGATTTCGCCTTAGATCGGTGACGAAATATCTCATGTGCTTGTGCAACGTGCAATATGCCAGTGCCTGCCGAACGCGGCAAAGGGTTAATTTATAGGGAAAGTGGAGCCCACGAACCGGAAAAATGAAGATCGTTTGCACATTTTATTTTCTTATTGCTGAATAAAAATAAAAATCCAACAAAAAAATAAAAATAAAAATGTTAGGCTTATTGGAGATAATCCACGACCACGTTAAAATAAAATTAAAATATATGTACAATACATATTTTTTATATAAATTTGATGGTTAAAAAACGAAATCTCACTATTAATTTATTTTCTCAGTCCTATCATAAAAATCTTTATTTTGAAAATGAATGGAAAGATGAATTTATTTACACTTATATTTTCCTATTGTTGAAGAAAAATTAAAATCCAACAAAAAAATAAAAATAAAAAGGTGGGCCGGGCTTATTCCAGATAGTCCGTGATTTTAACCGTAAGATCCAATCACAATCACATTAAAATAAAATCAAAATATATGTACAATACATATTTTTTATATAAATTTGATGGTTAAAAACGAAATCTCACTATTAATTTATCTTTTTAGGTTTTATCATAAAATTCTCTATTTTGAAAATGAAATAGGAAAATATATATTATACTTGTAGTCCACGGAGACTCATTTATAGATGATAATTATCCTCTATATATGGTAAATTTACTTTTTTTTAATCTTTATGTACTTTGTTTTTTAGTTCAAAATGGACAATTATCCTTTATATATGGTAAATTTACTTTTTTTAATCTTTATGCACTTGACTTTTTAGTTTAAACTTTGTTTGCTGAATAACTGTTTTTTATTTTAATTAAAGATTAAAGGTACGTGTGTATTTTATTTTGTTTAAGGAGAATTAGATATGCATAGGTATCGAGTGGACTCTTGTTTAAACTATAGCTTTACGTAATGCTAATTATCAAGTTCGTGTATTTGGCAATCTTAATTTCAACAAAAAAATTTTGTTGCTACAGTATAGAGCTCTTACGTACTAAAATGTCAATAAAAAATAAGCTACAGTACAAAGCTCTCACATGCCACAATATTTTTAACTAAAATTGGTTCAAACTATTAGTATAAACGACACTTCCCAACATACCTGTTTTAAATTATATGAAGTTTTTAGTCCACATGGTGTATAAAATTCAACCAAGTTTAATAATCATATAGAACAATTATAAACGCGGGCATGTGTGAAAATTTCAACTAAGTTTAAATGTCAACATCTAGTGAATTAGTTGATCCATTTTAATTGAAAAATAAAAAACAAAGCCGTTGCCCTTTTAAGTTTAAACCTTGAAACCGTGACATTATTTTAATTAATTATTTCTATGGACGAAATTCGACAGATGACATCCACGGATTAAGTTAACTAGTCATTGATGTTTATTTATTTATATAATTATTCGTTTTAAAGGAAACATTGATCATTATTCTTACTAAGAATTGACAAAAAGTTACATGGCTACGACGTTTCAAATTTTCGTCTAAAAAATAAATCAATGTTAATAGACGGTTGACATTTTTAATAATTTTTTTGAAAAATAGAGTGACAAAATTCTTTATATATATATATATATATATATATATGGGCGATATGGTATAAGTGTCATACTTCGAGAACAAAGACCTAAGACTGTACAAAAAAGCCAAAAAACCAAAACCGACCGAAACCGCATGAAGAACTACACAAGAAAAGATCGAAAAAATCGATTTCATGAAAATCGAATAGGTTCGGTTCGGTTAACCGAACCGTCCGTTAGTGGATGGTTCAGTTCCCGTTTGAATATTTCAGTTCGGTTATAAACCGAACCGAACCGAATGCCTATTATAACCGAATCGAACCAAATGCCTATTTTACTCTAAAGCTAAATAATATTTTTTTTAGCCTATTTTGGTTCGGTTATAGTATTTTTTTTTAGCACCATTTCAAAAAGAACCTAAATAATACACAATACATTGTATTATTTTAGCAATTTTTTAACAAAAAAATAAAATAAAATGTGGTAAAGTGATAGTATGCTTCTTGTGTACCATTAGATTACCATCTGCTGAAAACCGAACCGAACCGAACTGACAATGAAAACCCACCATGAACGGCCGGTTAACCGACCGAATACTCTTCGTATGCAATGTGCTTTCGGTTTTGCAATTCTAAAAACCGAAAGTTACGGTTCGGTAACTGAACCGACCAAAACCGACGGTAACTAAACCATGAACACCCCTACAAAGAACATAGTTTTTATTAACTGATAATTTTTTTATATACAATTAATGTAATTTCTAATGGAATAACTCGTGAGCATATCACCAAAAAAAAAATGTCAGCTCGTGTTTTTTAATCTTATTTTCATGAAAAAATATTTTAGGAAAAAAATAAAGTCATCCTAAATGTTGGCGGCCATATAATGTTGAAGAGCATGAGCAGAACCCATTTGAACTTTGACATGAGAAAATCAAGTTGAACTCGATTATAATTGAACAGCAAAATATTGTTCCTAATAATAATAATGATAAAAACAGTAAAAGAAATTCCGGTGGCCGATTGCACGACGTAATGTGGTCAAAATAGACGGTTTTGTTTTTTTTTTTCCTGAAGTGAGAAAAATAATCTGAAATCCATTATTTACAGCATAAACCAATCAGTTTACATGATAAATTTGTTATATATTTCATAGCAAACCAATTGATTGTCTAAAAATTAATCCTTTTAAAAAATCTAAAAGATTCAGTCCTTTAAAAAACAAAAAAAAAACAAAAAACAAACACTCTTGCAAAAGACGTCATTTTCTCAAATCGTAATAAAAAAAAATAAAAAGTATGAATAGAGCTAATCTAGTGGATTACCTAAAGTATGTAGCAACCGTTCGATTTTGAATCACAATTTACTTTTGCTATATTATTTTTTGAAAAAATTACGTGTTATGTAACATTTTTAAAAGTTGTGTTTATTCATGCGATACTTATAAAAAGTCATGTCATATTATTATTTATATTACATATTAAATTATGTCACAAATAAATATGCATCGCATTTATAAAAAAGTATACATTGAAAGATTGTATTTATGAAAAATTTCTTTTTTTTAATACAAGTTTGAAAATTGTTCAAATACTTTGTTCAGGCTTACCAACCAAATGAGTTATAAGAGACATGGAATTTCTTAAAACAAAAGAAAGAAAAAGAAGAATAAGAAGAAGCCATAAAAAAATAAAAATAAAATCCACCATCAAAAACAACAAAATGAAGAAAAAACAGACCTTAAAAAAAAGGACAAAAAGGAAAATAAAAGGAAAGATAACAGGGAGACCATATAGGTAAAGACATCATAGGAAGACAATTAGAGACATAGTGTGAACACCATGACTTGTTTTATATAGCCTTAAATAATCAACATTATTATCCTGGGAACCGACAATTTATTGATTTCGTTGTTTTTTCCTCCCGTATATAGGATTTTAAAATTTTTTAAAGTAAATTTTAGGTTTTGAAAATATTTATAGTTTATGTAAAAATTTACAATGTAAACAACTTATTTATTTTATAAATAATAAATATTTACATTATAAACAATAAGATAAATATATTATTTATACTATAAATTTATTTATTGTATAAATAAAAATTATTTACACTATAAACAAAATAATAGATAAATTACTAACACTATAAATATGACATTTATAGATAATTTCAAAACTCAACTCTCATTATAATTAGTTTTCAAAAAAAGCGTAGTGGCTTACCATTTCCGTTTGAGAGAATCCAAGGCCCATGTCCTGGTACGTAGCTTGTAAATATTGGACAATTAACCCTGTGGGTCCACCATCATTTTTAGAAAATCTAGAAGAATGCTTTTCTAATGGCTGAGCATATGTAGTAGAGATATGCGTCCTTTTTAATATACACTAAAATTTTTGCCCTAGCTTGGGAATCTTAAAATATTACACAAACTGAAAAAATAAATTAGGGAGAACGCGTACTCTTTTTTATTATTATTATTTTCTTAAGCAATAGAGGAATCGTAAAGCAAGTAAATCACTTCTTAAAAAAATTGCATTAAAAAAAATACTCGTAGCTTGTTTAGTTTTATAGTTTGAACTCTAAAAAGTTAGATCAAACTAGTTTTGTTATAGTTTTTTGTTCTCAAAATTTTAATTGTTACAATGTTTTAAGTTTTAGTCATTGGTTTGAACTGTATTTCTAAACAAACTATTTTCAATAAGTATAAGTTTAATAAACTTACCAACTCCAGTTACTGGGGCTAATCTACCAATTGAAGGAAACCCGCCATGCCAAAATGGATATAAATTTCTCCAAGTTAGTTAATATATTTATGACCGGATTACAATACTTGTACTAAAAATCCACTCTCTATGCTTTTAAAAGTAATTCAAGAAAGAACAAAAATAATTATTAGGAGATAATGGTGTGTATTAGTTAAGCATTCAAATCAAAGGTTGGCCAATGTACATCTTGTACTTTAGGATTTTTTTTTTTTTTTGGTCTGTCATTCAACGTGTAGTTTCGATCAACTTTTTTATAGTGTTTTTTTCATAAAATTTGAATTAAAAGTTAGTTAAAATTACATTTTTGTAGTTGTCATTGTGCTCCTAAATTCCCTAACAATTTTTTTAACTAATTATGGTTGTTACCTTTTTTCTGTTGAAAAATCCAATTACAGTTATTACCCTGAGATTAGGGAAATTTTATTTTATATGCTAAGTGGTTTTTAAAAAGACCACAAGTTACTCTTGCACCAAACCCCGGGCATTGACTTGTGACCTCTTTACTTTTATTTGGTTGGATTGTCCCACGACTCATGACTTATCTTCTGGGTTGGTGTTTGCAACCGGAGATTTAAGCTAATAATAAAAAAATATATAAATTATTACGTTTGCACCTTTTTATTTTTATTTTTTTTAGGAACCAAGAAAGTTAACCTATCAATAGATTTATTAAATTTTTTAAAAAAATAATTTTAACTAGATTCAACGGTTTAAAAACATATACTATCGATAGAAATTTTTATTAAAAAAAAAACCCTTTAGTCTAAGATAATTGAAGATAAACGATCTTATTTAATCTTATGAGATTATAACATCACTGTTAATAATACAGTAAATTTTATTAGACTTACGACTTTGTAAATAGTAGGTTTTAACGGACGGCGATAAAAATGGTTTTTCGTTGACGATTTCAATGCCAAGTTCCAACTTCTCAACTTTTTGTTGACGACTTAAACTAATCTAGGACCTCCAATAGGATTCCAATGCAGTTGGGGGCCATGATACAAGGGTGACCGTTCCGATTCCTTCTGGCGTTGGGTGTCTTGTATATGACTAATGGTCACGTGCCACGTTGACAAAAGTGCTTCTGCTGACACTTGGACGCGTTACAGGGCAAAGTGAAGATACAGCGGATCTGTTTCGCTTTTTTATTTAAAAAAACTTAATTTTACTTTTGACCTTAAACTATGAAACTTGTTTTATTTTGACCCTTAAGCTTTAAAACGTAGCAAATCACATACTTAAACTATCTCATTTGTTCTATTTTGGCTCTTCCGTTAATAAAACCGTTAAATATTAATGGAATTGAACCAATACTTTTACTTTTGAACTCAAAACTATACAATTTGTCATATTTTAACCCTTAAACTTTAAACTATAACAAATTATACTATTAAACTATAAAACTTATCTCATTTTTATCCTTCCATAATTAAATCTATTGAATATTAACGGATTGAAACAAATAATCACTTTGATCTTTTTGCTCTATATATGTTTTCAACAAATATTTTAAAGTCAAAATACTTAAATTTTGTTTATCCATGATATAAGTTTTACATTTTTTTCTTTCTTTTTGTATAATTTTTTTGATAAAAAATTTATTTTTTCTTAAAAACTTTTATCAAATTATCTCCATCGTTTGTTTAAAATAAATTAAAGTAAAGAAGAAATACTAACAAATAAGAAAAAAAAGCACCGGATATGTTGGTACCTAACAAAAACGACATGCAAATGGTACAGTATAACCTACTTGTCATTTTTATGACTAAATTTTGAGACTTAAAATTACGTAAATGACATAATACAGAATACTTAGCTTAATCATAACTGTCAATTTATAATTAATTGATCAGGTAATATATATGTGGTTTAATAAGCTAATATTTAACGTATTTAGTAATTAAAATGGTTAAAATAAGGCAAGTTTCATAATTCAAGGGTGTGATTTGTTATAGGTAAGGTTTAAGAGTTAAAATTAGACAAGTTGTATAGTTTAGGGGACAAAAGTGAAACTATTGGCTCAAGTCTATTAATATTTAATAGTTTTATTAATGGAATGGTCAAAATGAGATAATTTGAATAGTTTAAGGGTATGATTTGCTATTTTTTAAAGTTTATGAGCCACGATGAGAAAAGTTACATAATTTAGGGGTAAAAAATAAAATTATTTCTTTTTATTTTCAACTTTTTGCTCATGAATTCTAATTTCTATTGGAACTCCCACACACGCTTTGGTGGACTTTTCTTCGTCCCTTTTTTTTCTTTTTTGCTTATTTTTTAAGGAGCTTTTTTTTATGTCAATTTAATATGTTATGTTATACCCAACAACATGATGGATTTCTTTCAGCAAATAAAAAAACGATCGACACGATTGATGGGTCTTTTTCTGAACAAATTTTATGAATGAAAAGAGAAAGGTTTAGTGGAACAACTTTTGTCCGAAGCGAAAGAACAGTTCTTTGATTTTTAGAACTGCACGGGAGTTTTTAAAATCCATCTAAAATTTCACGAATTCTTTTTAATGGGTCATGATAGCATAATCATACGTCCGCTTGGAGAGAAAAAAATGAATGATTATAATTATGATAATTTCAAGGTCCCCTAGCGTTTTGACTCCATTTTTTTCCCTCTGCTTAGAAAATTTATATTGACTACGTTCTTATAAGACTGTACAATACAATTAGACCTAGGAATATAATTAAACCCATACTTAAGTAAATTATAGCTCTTTTATCGCATATCGAACCACAGTACTTGATCTAAGATCAATGATAATAAATTGTAATTCTATTTGATTGCTCCGATTAACGAGGAATAAACTAGAGAATTTTCATAAAGGTTGCTATTAATATTTATTTTTATAAATGTCATTTATGTTTGTGATATTATATAACATGTAATATTAATTATAGTGTGATATAAACTTTAAAAGATAATATAAATAAATATAACTTTAAAAAATATAGCATAATTAAAAACTAGTTTAGACTACGACAATAATGGAACGCAATACTGATGGTTTTTTTCGACAGTTATCAATCCGATAAACTTTACAAAACGGGTCTACTTCTAAAGTACAATTACTTTTCAGTCCAACACAATCAAAAACAAATATTTTATCAAACAAACGGTATTAAACTGTGCCTTGATGCAAAAAAAAAAAAAAAAAAAAACATTTTGTTGAAGTATTTATTGTATACAATACGACATTAAATATGCATCCTTTCAAACTCAGGTTATATCTTACCTTAAATATGATTTATAGCTAGTGGCTATAGGATTTTATTAAAACATTTTTAGTTTAATTATATATATATATTTTTGAAGGGGTTTAATTATTCTCCTTAATACATGGGTATAATCGACAACATGTAAAATTTTCCCACAAACAAGGAGCCAATAAAAAACACACACATACATACGCGCCATCCCACTGCCACGCGTGTATGGATGATTGCTCTGACCTTGGTACGCGTATTAACTGCGGTCTATCGGAAACGTGTCTTGTTTATGTAGAACAAGAACAACAAAAAGAGTAAAAAAATTAAAAAAGAAGACAATTTTTTTATGTAGAAACCAAAAAAAAATATCCATAGGTGGATTTGTGTCTTTTAATTATCAGATATAAAAAAAAAAAAATTTGACTAAAGTAACGGTTTTAAAATAGACACTATTGATGAGAATTCTTAGAAGTAGTCCACAAAGAAGAAATAGAAAAAAAAAACTATTTTTTTTCCCTAAAAAAGAAGGATAAAAGAAAAGAAAAGGACAAAAGTTGTGGTTGGCCATATATTTTAATCATAGCGACAAGTCATGTCATTTTAAGCAATGGATTTTTTCAACCTTTTAATTTATGTCACTAAACAATTATGTGTCACACGTAAATTATTATCTTGTACAATGGTCGGTTAGAACATTAAAAGTCAAATCAATTGTTTGACGAATCAAAATTTGCCATCTTATTTTTTGTCTCATTCACTGTTCTTCAATTAAAATTTAACACATAAATAAATTATTTAATTATTTTTAATATTTAAGTTTTTTTATTTATTTAGATTATTAAATTTAAATAATATGTTAAATAAAAAATAAGGACAACCAAATGTTCAAAAAACAAGACAAGAGATTTAGAGTCTGTTTGTTTTGAGTATTATCTGGACTTAATAGACTCAAATTTATATTCGAGTATCAAGAATTTTTTAGATACGTGTTTGTTTTCTTAAAAATCTAAATTCTTTGAGTATCAAAAATCTAATTTTTTAGAGTTCTGATTCCCCAAAACTTTTGATACTCGAATATCTTTGCTATAATAAAAACTAAAATTCTCTCTTTTATATTAAAAGAAAAAATTAATAATTTCTTCATTTGATATTCAATTTGGATGATTTTTTTTTCATTACATTTTTAGTGAAGAGATGAATAAATGAAGATCCATATTGCATATTTTTAGGATCATTAACATTAAGATTTTATTAGATTTGTTAATAAATCAAAAACTATTTTCACTACATTTCTAAATACAAATTTTAATTTTATTTTATACTCAGATTAAAACCTAAATGCACATCCAAATACGAATTCGAATAACAATTCAAATTTTAACTCAAATCACACTAACTTAAATCAAATTACTAATTCAAATCTATTTACCAAACGAGTCCTTAGACTCCAAATAACAAAACCTTATTAGTAAAATCGTGATGCATACTCTCTCATAAAAGCTCCCAAAAAAACATAATAGAATTTAAAAAAAAATCTAATTTTTTAATAAAAATTCAAAAAACCCTATTGTAAATATGAAAAACTTTTTTTCCCAACCCGGCTGTATGGAAACTCTATAAATATCTATTTTTAACTGTCAAATCCATAAAAAAAAAATAATTTTAATAGAATCTAATACCTTCAAAAGGTTCATGAGCCACGGTGTTACCTCATAACAGTCCAAAAAACTATTAAGGGGGTGTTTGGAAGGTGGTGGGAACCGATGGTGGAAACCATTTTTACTGTAGCATGTGAAAGCTTTACACTGTAGTAATTTTTTAAATTGTTACTGTAGCATGTGAGAGCTTTATACTGTTTATAATTGAGTTTGTGGTGGAAATTGTGGTTCCCACCACAATGTCAAACAGGGGTAAAGTAATTAAACGGTCTTGGCACGCTAGCCGGTGAGGTAGCGCCAAAAACTTGGCCGTTGCATTAAAACTCAAAAAGTCTGAGCGCCTTCTGCGCTCCAAGTCTAACCTTTTGTCAAACTCATGGGCCTTGGTCAAGTCAATCCTCCTCTTACCAGTTCTCCAATTACATTTACACCCCTCGTCTCTTTTGAAACTTGAAAGTGCTTCTAAAGCTTTTCTTTCCGCGTCCACTTTAGGAACTTCCCTTTTTTTTGTCCCCTTCTTTTTTGGAAAATGGGAACCGTCCTATTTTTGAACTTTATGTTGAATACCAGTCATAAGCATACGCTTCACACGTGTATTTTTTTGTATTTTTTGGATAAAAATATTTAAAATTTAGTTTTACACGTTTATTATTCTTAGAATAGATTAGTTTAGTGGGGAAAAAAATTTAATAGATAAGGGAAAAATTAATAAGAAAAATTAGTCAGTAAATTGTTTATAGGTTACATATATAAAAAAAGTATTTATGATGGTTGTAAGACAAAAATATTTAAATAGGATCAAATCTGAAAAGAAGCTGCTTGAGGGGAGCAATCAAAAAATATTTATGAGGGTTGCGGTGAAAAAAAATTTGAGTAAAAAATGTTTAGAGAATCATACATTTGAGAAAAAAATATTTTATTAAGAGAAGATTAATAAAGGAAAAGTGTAATAAGGATCGTTAGAAATATACGTTTTTTTAAATATATATATATATATTGATTGAAATGCTTGTTTCAATCTAAACGTGTATTTTGGTTAAATGTTAATGTAAGAGATAAAGTGTTAGTATGTGCACACAAATAAAGGAACTTTTTTCATTTGAAGAGAATGTAGTCAGCAAAATCATACGAAAAATTAATTAGATGGTATTATGAGAAGATAATAGTTGATAAAACGACTTAAAAATATTTGAGCGGGAACATACATGAAAGACAATACTTATAAATATATTAGAAGGAATGACATTTATGAGAAAAATAGTAATTAGAAGTGTAATTGGAGGAAAAAAGAACATATGTAAGTAGAAAAATATCATATAACCAAAACATTAAAGGCAAAAAAAGCTTAAATAGGAAGGAATACGATAGATATTCTAAAGTTGCGTTTAATAAAATAATATTTTCAAGAATATAAATTAATATACAATAATTAAAAACTTGAAAACATTTTGTTCATACACATTTTAAATAAATCAATGAATTAATTCTTAGAATATATAAGAGAAGAACAACGACAAAAAAAGAAGAAGCAGAAAGGTGAGAAGAACAAAAAAGATAAAACACTAAGGGTTTGTTTGGTACACCGTATCATATTGTATTGCATCGTATTTTTTACATATAATATACTACAAATATAATGTAATGTAATGTAATATAATACAATACAATACGGTATGTCAAACATGTCATAAAAAGACAATTGAGAAAATAGAAAAACCCCAAAAAAAAAAGAAAGTTGGCAAAAAAAAAAGGGATGAAGAAGATGGGAAAAAAAATGTGAAAAGCAGTAAATTGGCAATTTTAGCTTGCCATACACGATAAGCAATTGGTGGCGCCACTTTGTGTTATGAAATTGTTTGACATGTGGACCAATGGCAAAGTGTTTACCCGTATGATATTTTTTTATTTTTTGAGGTGCCCATTGGCATGATTCAACGTATATGAATTGCAAATCTCAGATTAACCAAGAGTTAAGCTTCCAAAATATGTCAAAAGAATAATTAAAGAGAAAGAGAGGGAAGAATTACGGCCAGAAAATAATATGCTTAAAAAGAGATGCATTTTGCTTTGCCAATAATCACGGCTCAAAAGTCACCAATATCAACGAGTCAGCCTTAACGGCCTTTTCTCTTTTCTTCTTTCTTTCGTCTTTTTTTTTTTTTTTTTTTTGGCCCTTTCCATATTACTTTATAGCTTTGTCGTTCTTTCTCTAATACGGAACATTTCTTTTCTTTTTTTTTTTTTAAACCATTTCTTTTTTTTTAATAAGCACAAAACATTTCATTGGATTACGTCGCCACGTGGCACCGACGAAAATGACAACTTTTTTTTTTTTCCCTCCTTAAAAAACATAATTCCAATACGCTCAAGGCATCTTGAACTTGTGTATTCTTAGGCTTTAATATGTGCCTGATTTAAGCAATTTGAGCACTAAAGAAAGATTAAAGTGGCCACTCAGCAATTTCTAACCATAACCAAAAAAAGACGTTACTTGACTGGGGTTGGAGTACTCATATGCATGTAGGACGAGCTATAGTTTCATTCCCAAGATGGAGCTATAAAAGAACAACAAGAGTAGACGGCTGTGGTGTTAAACTTTTTTTTTATTCTTTTATTATTGTATATAAAATTTTATCTTTTGCTTCTTTTAAAATTAGATTCTATTTCCCTCAAATTATATTTCGTCCTTTTAAAGTGTTATATCTTTTTCATTTAATTTTTCTTGATAATATATACACTTTGTCTTCATTGACTAAATTTTATAGCTCCACCTCTGCTTCCTACGTTCTTCTGCGAATCAAACAATAAATTTATGCAAGCTTCTTTTGGTCTCAAAATTCTACAAATATGAGAAAAATATATTTTAATTTCACTATTATAATATCATATTAATTTCAGACAAGTAGTTGCAGAATTAAATGTTGGTTACACTAAATTTCGAAGGATATTTTATTTTATTTATTTATTTTTCCCTTCAAAAGGGATTATGAGAACTTTCTTTATGTGCTCTAGCTACCGACTCCGATATATTGTATGATTGTCATGGCACAAAAGCATATATGGTCCAAGTTTTTCCTTGTTCTTTGCACTGGTTATGTTCTTCATTTCTAGTATAGCAGAAACCAATTAAGCTCCCGATATAACCCAAGTGTGGAAAAAATTATAAGCACCTATCCTTTTAACTTATGAAACAAAACTTCTTAGTATAAAAAGGTGTTTGAAAAAGTAATTTAAATTTATGGTTTGAATTATAAACAGTATAAAATTTTTATATATTAAAATTTAAAACTCTTATATGTTATAATTTTTAAACCTAAACTTATAATTTAAACCACTATTTTAAACATCTTATAAAAGAAACGAGTCAATCTCATTGGTTTTTTGGGTGGAAGGGTCAATATGGTCCTGGCATTATTAGGGTGTGTTTGTTTGGGTTTTTAAATCACGGTTTGAATTATTTTGCTACAGTATTTTCTTTCATAAAAATTTAAATCTTCATTCAAATACTCTACTCAAATATTCGTACCAAACGTACCCTTAAAAATTATCAACAAACATCCTTGTCGTGATAGATAATCGGCTGGGCTTGTCATAGAGATCAAAATTTAAACGAAAATGGGGTCCTTGAAGTGAATGGGTCATAATCTAAGGAAGGGACCCTCAAAGATGTGAAGGTGTACTGTCTTACAAATTATATTGAAACATTTGTCCCATGGAACTTTCTCTTTTTTCTTTTAATAATATGGATGGCTTGGAAGTGTTTTTTTTTTTTTGGGATAATTAACGGAACAACACAACAGCTGGCCCACCACTTCAAATGGCTCTCCTCAACTGAAAAGTCTTCTGGCATGTATTTTAGTTATTGGAGGAATAGATTTTTTTTTTTTTTTTTTTTTAAGATTATACTATATAACAGATGCTGAGCATGAATTAACAGCAAATTTATTTTTATTTTTTGTAAAAGAATTGCTCACCTAATTTTGGGTAGGATCTTCTATTTTGTTATACACATTCATGTTGGATACTATTGTTTAGATACAAAAGTAATAAGAAAAATATTACATCAATTTATTTACTAATAACAACCACAATAAAAATATATAAATCCTTTAGAAAAAAGAAAGAAATAAAAAAAGATGCAAATCCAAAATTTCTCTTATTTTTAAGATTTTATTATGTAACAAAATACTGAGCAGCCAATTTGTTTTCTTGTGAAAGAATTGCCTACGCAATAATTTTGGGTAGAATCTGTTATTTGTTGTTACATTCATGTTGGATGCTATTGTATAGATTCAAGAGTAATAAAAAAAAAAAGAAACACATCAATTTATTTACTAATAATACCCATAATAGAAGGATACAAATACATAAAAAAAAAGGGTTAAAGTCCATAATTTGAAAAAAAAAGAAGAAGATAAAATTGTAGAGAGAGAGAGAGAGACAGAGCAATGAGAAAGAAAAAGACAGAAACATATGTTTGTGGCAATGCAAATAGGTGCTGAAAAGCAGATTCCAAAGAAGAATCTATTTGCTCGCTATTGTTATTAATATTGTTTTTTTTTTTTTAATGCAAATAAAGAAATCTCAGCTGTCTCTGGACTTTGTTAGTTAACTATTAATTGGATGCACAAATGCTTTCAATTGACAATTACTTCTCTCTTCCCCTTTAGCCCTCAGTGGTTGGCTGGTTCTTGTTTTATGACTCTCTCTCTCTCTCTCTAAAGCCGTTGGAGCCATTTTTGGGTTCGGTTGACCTGCAACCTCAACGGATCAAATCAACTTCTTCATTTTATCTGGTGTTTGAGAAAAAAAAATTGATACTTGAAACTTTTGTTGTTCTAGTGGAAGAAAATTTTGCTCCTTTTAGAATTTTTGGTCTCGCGAATTTTCCATCTGAGGAAGGTTCCAAGATTCCACAAAAAAAAAAACTATATTTTAATCAACTTAGCTCGCCTTGAGGAAAGGGTTGAGAATTTTGAAGATAACATTTGTTAACGTTTTTAAAATAGGTGAAAATAATTTTGTTTGAAAAATAAAATTTTTTTAAGAATTGTGGGAAGAGTGATTAAGGGCCCGTTTGTTTCGATACTTGAATCACGGTTCGAATCATTTTGCTACAGTATTTTCTCTCACAAAAATTTAAATCTTCATTCAAATACTCTATTCAAATACTCGAACCAAACAAAACATATACACAAATATTTCAAAAAACTTTTGAAACAATACCAAACATTATTTGCCAAGAATTTCAAATTCTGGATGATTTTTAGTGTTTATGTGGGCGTTATATAAAGAAAACATTGATGGTAGTTGGAAAGATTTGGAAATACGAATAGGCTCAGCTTATCCACAATCTTCTCCTTCACCCATCCCCCACCCCCCTTTTTTTCCTTCTAGATTGAAAATTCCCAACGTAAAAACATGCCAAGGACCAACCTTTTATCGTCCTTGATGGGCCCAAAACGCCATGCGTATGTGGTGACTCATTACGTCACATCCTCTATTGTAATTATTGGTAGCTGGAGTTGCTGGTTGGTCAATCCCTTTTTTAACCTAGAACAGGGGATTAGAACAGTTCACATTTGTAAAGGGAAAAGAATCCCGAATCTCATATTGTTAAAACATAAAATCCAACAACAAACTTATAAAGACATTAAACCACCCCACTTAATAGGTAGACTTTTTAAGATGAAAGCCTAAGTCTTTAATAAGACCCAACCAACTCAAATGCAGAGGCGTGTAAAGGGAAAAAAATATCGAGTCCTACATTGTCAAAGCATAAAAAAAAGAAAAAATTGCATATTATGTTACATCTTTAAAAGTGTTACTCATACTACATAAAAAATTTTATGATATACTATTATTCATATTATATGTCACACGTGATATTTATAAAAAGTAAATCTTAAAAAATAAATTTATAAAAATTCTCCTAAAAACAAACAAGAAGTTATAAAGACATTAGGCCACCTCACTTAACAGCCTTTTAGGATGGAAATCTGAGTCCTTAGCACGAGTGGATTTACGTTCACCCTTCTCTTCATAATAATATAATTGTATGAAATAAATGTCTAAATATTAGTGTCTATTTTAAATATAATTACTTTTTCTTTGTTATAAATTATCTAGACTATACCTATAATGACACTACTAAGCCCTAATTTCGCTCGTATAAAAATGACTTTATGATGATCATATAAGATTTTAATATATAATATTTAAATATAATGATTACCAATAAAAATTGCAATTTCATGATCATGAAATAAGATTAAAAATAAATAATAATAATAATAATAATATTTGTGTACAATGTGTCTATATGGTCATTATAACAATTGTAATTTTTATGACGTAATATAAATAAATTGAAAAAATTGCCACTAATGATTAATTTTTTTAAAATACAAACAGACCAATAATATTAAAAGAAAATACAGAGTTCATACAATCTGGAGCTCAAAATAGAAAGTTCATATTACTCTAAGTAATGATCTCTACAGTAGTAAGCAATCTTCAACCCCTAATTAGGCCCAATTCTCCATACAATACCATTGAAATGATCTCTGAGTAGTAAGCAATCTTCAACCCCTTTAGGCCCAATTCTCCATACAATACCAGTTGAAAAAGAGAAATTAGATGAATTCCTTTTTTTGAAGAGGCATATATATTTGTTCATTGTTTAAATATTATAAGATTTTTAATTAATCCACTTTCTCCATTATTTATCAACTTAAAAAAAGAAAGTTGTGGTAACTATTGTCACAAACTCGCCAAGGCTTTTCAAGCCACTCTTGATTTTACCATGGAGGTTAACTGTATGACACTACGACCAAATGATTAGTCCTTAAAAACAAGAGCAATTCTAAAACAACTTACAACTTAGCACTAAACAAACTACGCAAAGATTAAAAACGGTTCCAATGTTAAAACAACCTCTATGTCCGCGGGGCTACTTATCTATACGGAGTTGGCTCCATGCGGGGTCAACAACTTCTGTTCCGAAAGTAATCAAATTCCAAGGCTTTAACTTGTAACTTTTAACTAAGGTGCGTACTTGACAGTACGTTTTGGTCTCCGTGCAGAAAGATCTTATCCATTTATCAAAATCTTGGGAGCTGCATAAGGAAAAAAAGTTAAAAACCCACAAAGGTGCATACACCAACAAGATAATAATACTAACACGCAAAAACTTATCCCACAAGATCGTAAACACACTCGCACAGTCATAACTGTCCCTTTGAAGCCCTTAAAAAAACATGATCTTCATATTTGATAATAATAAAGCGTGGATTCATGGTATGAACCGTACCTCCACCAATGGTTGCCTCGGGCACCGCTCAATTGAATACTTGTGCTGAGTGAGATACATGATTGGCACTCCAGGAATCTGCAAATTAAGCAAAGAAGAGATATTTGCCAATAAGGGTCCCGATCTCATGTAACGCTGAACCAACTCTACTGGTAACTACAGACTCACTATAGTACCTTCGGATTCTTCTCTTCAAATCCCGATCACATGTAGCAACAATAAAGCATTTATGCTGTTCCAAGAATCATGCAAATAAAATACAGTTGAAGTGAGATGAATCAGAAAAATCTGAATAGCATCAATGGCATTCAATTGAAACAACAACTTGGCCACTACTTTTGGGCTAACATTGGAAAAATAATGCTTTTTCCCCCTTCTTCTTTGAGGTGTCATGTAATAGTGATTATCCACACAATCAAGTTTTAGTCAAATGTAATTTAGAAACATAAAGATGCTATCTAAAGGTCCAAAAAATATCTAAGTTGTTCTATCCAAAGACTAGAAAATTCATAAAAAAAAAAACAATTATGCGTGTAGAACTACCTGGGTAACTCTTTCGACAATACAGTCATCAGCATATGTTCCTTTGTGAACGCAGGGTAGTCTCTCAAAACGAG